>CAUYLG010050509.1:0-22391 GCA_963573385.1 Cacajao melanocephalus
GGTACGTTTAAGTCTGCTGCAGCAGAACTCATAAGCCCCTTTTTTTCCCCCAGGTGCTCTGTCCCGGGGATTTAGGGCTTTATTTATGAGTTTCTGTTGTGCTGCTGCCTTTTTTCAGGGCTGCCCTGCCCAACCAGGAGGGAGCCTAGTCACAGTCTGCCTGCAGAGGCTTTACTGAGCAGCTATGGGCTCCGCCCAGCTGCCATATGAACTTCCCTGCTGTCCTGTTTATACGGGTATAGTTAGAACTGCCTCGGCAATGGTGGCCCACCTCTATAATGGCAGACTCTCTCTGCAATGGCGGGCTGCCTCGGCAATGGTGGACTACCTCCGTAGTGGTAGACTGCCTCAGCAATGGCGGACGCCCCTCTGCCACAGAGTGGACTGTCCTGGGTTCAGCTGCGCTTGCTGTGAATCTCTCAATCCAGAGCGTTTCAGATTGCTGTTTTTTTGTCAGGGTGGGACCAGCTGAGCCTGATCACCTGGCTCCCTGCCTCAGAGCCCTTTTTTTTTTAGTTGAACAGGCGACTCTGTGTCCCAGGTGTTCCAGTCGCCTGTTGAAAAGGCACCGAGATCTGTGTGATTTCCCATGCAGCAACTCACTGCACTGGCTGAAACAGCCTCGTTGAGATTCGTGGTGCTTTTTTGCCCTGGAATCTCCTGGCCTGGCTCCCTGTTTCAGTCCCCTTTTTTTTAATCAGTTGAGTGGGTGACTCTCTATCTCAGGAGCTCCAATTGCCAGCTAAAACGGTGCCTGGACCCATGTATTTTGTGCAGAGAACCACCACACCAGCCAAAACAGCCTCACCAGCCAAAACAGCCGTGCTGGCCAAAACAGTCATGCTGGCGACCTGTGGGGCTCCTCTGCCTGGGAATCTACTGGTCTGTGGGCAATAAAAATCCATCTGGAAATGCAGCATCTGCTCACCCTCCACACTTTTGCTGGGAGCTGCAACCCTGAACTGCTCCTAATCGGCCATCTTGGATCTGTTCAACACCTGAAGTTTTAAAGCTATTCTAAACTTAGTTTGTAACACAAATTAAGAAAATGTCAAAAACTAGGAAAGACTTACACTGCTATATATGAAAAGCTATCATAATGTTTTAATTGAAATTCTATCATGCTGGTAAAATGGCAGCAAGATTAATGCAATAGGATAAAATATATCAAAATATACTCTAGCATTTAGAATAACTGTGTAATTAAGATGGTATTTCACACAAAATAGTTCTTAAATAGCTATTTGAAAACTAAATACATATAGTTCCTAATTTTAAATTTCAGGAGAAAATTCATTTGAGAAATTAACATAGCCTTGAAGATATAGTTAAGTTCTTTTGATGAATAAGGAAAAATGCAAAGTTGTAAATTTACTCAATTACTTTAAAACAAGTTTTTTTTTTAATTAAAAGCCTGTCAATTAAGTGTAGAGAAAACAAACAAAAGGGGCATTTACAACACATATGTCAAGGAAATTTTAGTCTTACTATGTATAAAATCTCCCACCAATCAATAGAAAAAAATGAACACTACCAACTATAAAAGAAAAATCACCAAATAAGAAGTTAAATAACCTGTAAGCATGAAGATTAATATCATTGGTAGAGAATACAACTCAAAAAATTAAATGGATTCAGGAGATGGTGAACATGTGGGGAAGTGGTTACTCTGACTTTGGTAGGATGTAAGCTTTCTATGGGACAATTCAGCAATATGTTTTTAAAACCTAATAAATCATTCTATGTGATCCAGTAGTTTGACTTCCCTAAACTTCTGTTAAAAAATCTGAAACAGACACACAGGATTATATATAAATCATTTTCAGAGTTACAATGTTAAGAATTTTAAGTCATAAAGTCTAATATGGGATTTTAAGATACGAATCACAGTACACAGATATAAAAATACTTTGAAGCCACACAAATGCACATTTAAGAATTACAGTTTGACTTGAAATAGTCACAAGAAAGCTTGGGCAGGGGAAGCTGGTTACAAACAGCATATACAACATGATCCACAAATGTACTGTATTTATGCCACCGGGGGCTTGCAAACTACAACCCAAAAATCAAATCTTATTTTTGTAAATACAATTTGATTGAAGCGCAGCCACACCCATTTGTCTGAGTATTGTCCGATTGTCTTTCAGACTACAATGGCAGAGTTGGCTAGCTGTGACACTTAAGAAGTAAAAATGAAATCCTAAGCCCCCCAACTGACTGGATGGACCCCCTTCTTGGCCAAGAGGACCCCAGAGAAACCTTAAAAACTGAGTTCCTAATTGTGACAAGGTCGGAGGTAGAGCACGCCTCTTTATAACTTTTCTTTTTTGTGGTTTAGATACGACCGACTAGCATTGATGTTAAAATAGAGATCATAAGACTGATAGTACAAACTCTTTGTGGCAAAAGGACACCAAATTATACACAAGACCTACAGCCATGCCAGGCCAGGGTTAAGCCAGGTTCCCCCACCACTCTTAAAGTAGCAGGGCACAGTGGCCCACGCCTGTCATCTCAGCACTTTGGGAGGCCGAGGCAGGCAGATCATTTTACCTCAGGAATTCAAGACGTGCCTGGCCAACGTGATGAAACCCCATCTCTATTAAAGACACAAAAGTTGGTGGGGCGTGGTGGCTCACGCCTGTAATCCCAGCACTTTGGGAGGCCGAGATGGGCAGATCATGAGGTCAAGAGATCGAGACCATCCTGGCCAACTTTGAAACCCCCATCTCTACTAAAAATACAGAAATTAGTTGGGTGTGGTGGCATGTGCCTGTAGGCCAGCTACTCAGGAGGCTGAGGCAGGAGAATTGCTTGAACCCAGGAGGTGGAGGTTGCAGTGAGCCAAGATTGTGCCACTGCACTCCAGCCTGGCACCTGGCGACCGAACAAGACTCTCAAAACAAAAAGGAAAAAAAAAAGAATTACACACACACACACACACACACACAAGTTATCCGGGCGTGGTGGCGCATGCTCGTAGTCCCAGCTACTCTACTCAGGAAGCTGAGGCAGAATCATTTGAACCTGAGAAGCTGAAGTCTCAGTGAATCGAGATTGCGCCACAGCACCCCAGCCTGGGCCACACACCTACCACCAGAGCTGATCCCTCAGCCCCTGTTCCGCAACTGTAACTGTAGCTTTGATGAGACAGGAGCCCAGTTTCAGTACATCCTTCTAATTTGCGACCACCCACTGGTTCTGCTCCATTTACATTTACATGAATGTCTTCATGTCCCTGCTTCACCTGTAGCTATATAGGGCCTCGTTGTAATACATTTAAATGTTAAGTCTCCACCCCAAAGTGAACGTGGGACAAGATCTCCTCCATGCATATTTATAGCTCCTAATGTAACCTGCTAAATATGTATATTTGGTCAATTCCTTTAGCATAAATCCCTGTCTCATCTTTCCCTTCCTAGATGTGCCTGTTTTTCAGGCTCTGCCTTAGGTTGTGCTTTTCAGCCTGTGAGATTGCCACCTTGCAGGCTGTAAGCCTTTATAATGAAGTCTCCTTTCTAAATTTATAGATCTCATGATTTTCTAGTTGACACAAAATGTCTGAAAGCCTGAATTATTTCAGTATCTGGCCCTCTATAGTAAAAAGTTGTCAATCTCTGCCCTATGCAGACAGAAATACAGAAAGCCTACAAAAAAGAGGAATTATTTCTGGTACAGAAAATTTTAAGTGATTTTTTTCTTTGCTATAGTTCTCATATTCCCCAAGGGAATATTTTCAAATTAATGAATTTTTAGATTACCAAATAAAAATTGTATGTTTATTGTGTACAAGAGTTAAAAATATGCAAACATGTGGAATAGCCGAATTGAACTAACATGCATTACCTCAAGTTTTTTTTTTTTACACTATCAGCATTAGCAATTTATTGTATGTTTGTAAAAGGGACAGACATAATTTAAAATGTAAGTAATCTTTTCACTGGAGAAATAAAATTATGGTTAGTCTGCATGTCTTTGACTTTTCTGCGTAGTTTTTATATCATAGCTTTTCTATCTGATTACATATGTTACTTATGTAATCAGAAAATACTTTAACATGCATTTTAATGAGTCCTGAAATTTCTATTTTCATTTTTCTGATTTCTTAGGGGCATCTTTGTGTTACATTTAACATCTTTTTACTTTTTCCTACTATGGGACAAAACTTGCTGAGAGATTTTGATGACTAGAATTTTTAATGTTACCTACTTTGAATTATAGCAACCATCTGGTCTTAGTTATCTGTACTTTAAATCATATTTCAAAAGAAATAAATCCAGATATGCAAAATAGGCAAAAAGAAAGATCAGTGGTTAATTTCCTTGTTTGCTGGGTTTTGCCTTTTTTGGACCCTGATACATTTACTCAAGGACTATCAAACTCTGGAAAACGCTTATTCTTGTATCATACACTTTTTAATATAGATTATCAATTTTTAGAACTAGTTGAAAAGCGTCCTGTGTGATTTCACAAAGCTTTCCAAGTCATGATTTCGAATTTTAGCAAAAATAGCTTAAAAAATGCCAGCCCATCTTGAACATAAATGTGAAAGATAGCTGTCTATGAATGATTGGATAATTGATTTCAGCAATACATAAAAAGTTAGATAGTTTTGGAGATAGAGAACAAAACAAAACCCAAGGAACCACAGGAAGCTGAAATGTCCACCCAAGGACATCTGTCATCTCTCCAGTCACAGGCTCTGGTGCAGAGCTTGCTGTGTGGTTCCGTCTCTCAAATTGCTGTGAGCAACAGCCTGGCAATCCTCCTCCCTTGGTTATACCCAGCTCAGCCAAATGCACTGCCATGCCCAGGCCTGGACACCTCTTTCTGAGGCCTTCCCCAGACTTCAGAATTTGCATGGGTGGGTTTCATGGATCAATCACTAGCTTGCATTCCTGTTGTCTCTGGAACAGGCTTTTTATATGAAAGATCAAATGTCCCCTTCCAGGTCGTATTCTCGCAGATAGAAACCAGCATGGATGCTTGCTCAGAAGGGAGGCTCACCTGCACCAGCAGAAGGCCATCATGGGCACATTTTTATCGACCTTTGCCTTGTTCTCCTGTAGTTCTTTGGTGGAGATACACCATCTACAAGGCCTTAACTTCTAAAATATATTAACTTAGACACTACTCTTCAGAAAAAAAAAAACATACACACATCTAATATTTCTATCAACTGAAATGTATTTTTTGGAGATCAAGGAGATCAGGTGAATGGGATTTTTGTGCCAAATTTCCTCTAGTTTAAATCACAGAGAGGTACAAGTAGATGCTGGGCATGGATTTCAGTCACCCTCAAGCACTTTCTTCAGCACATCTGTCGTGGCATTTCTAACACCACTGACATTTCTATCTCATCACTGCTATTTTCTTCTATAACCTAGTAATAGGCCAAGGACCAAGGATTCTTGGGCTCTGACTGTTCTTTAAATTGCTAGTCATTCTCTCTGGGACAGCAGGAATAGTGTGCCGAGTTTGCAAAGTCTTTGAGGAATCCTGGGCGTGGGGTGGCCGGGAGTCTTTATTCTTCAGGACTGGCATCCTGCCTTGGTGAACTTCCTGCTTCTTAGTCCCAGAATGCCGCACTCTGAAGGTCTCCCTGCTCATTCTTAAACAAACTCTGGAGGCCTATCAGCCCACACACGAGGCCAGAAAGAGTGAGCCGAGAAAGAAGAAACCTGGCTCAGACCACTCCCCCAACTCCACATCTGAAAGTGGAGAATACATCAGGAGAATCTGCCATCCCAAGCCTCTGGGCCAGGCTGAAATGAGAAAGTCCTGCCCTTGCTCAGTGCCTAGCCACTTCCTACCTTCTTAAATCTTGGAGGAGCAGAGTTGTTCTCAACTCTGTGGCAATCTGGACCTCACCTGTTTGCCTGGAAGACAGGAGTGCTCTACACTGACAATTCTGAAGGAGACTATTTCAAAGACAAAAGAAATGCAAAATACAAAGAGCTTAATCCCTTATACATACATTCTCCCACTTATAAATAATCTTATGAATGCATTGAGAGCATGAGTCACAGAAGGAGAGATGCGTGATCAAAGAGTTCATCCCTGCATTTCAAAATGAGGTCACCTCAAATTCTGTGTGAAGGTGAACGGAGGTACTGGCAAGCTTGGTAAATAATTATTCAGATTCAAGTCATTAATCCAGTATGTCTTTGTCCTGTTGAATAAACAAAAGAGCAAGAATTTCCAGATCAAGAGTGTTCTCAGTAGGACTATTAATATTTTTCATTATGCAAGCCATTATTTAGTGAAACTATTTTCTATTTCTTAAACCAAAAGACATATGATAACAATCTGAAGTATGACTTGTTTTTTACCTTCTGATATAGGATGAGTTTGAAAAGCAAAATGTAGCAATTTGTTTTATGATGTCAGATCAAACAGGCTCTCTAAGATTGCAGGATGCTAGAGGAGTTTATCAGCAATTCTATTTTTCTAACGCTTTCCTAGTTTTAATATCCTTTTTGTCACCAATCTGCTCTTATTTCTCAAACTTGCCTGAAATATTTTTTACATACCACTGCAGTAGCCTTCACTGGGAGAAAGAGGGAAGAAAAAAGAGAAAGAGGATGAGAAAGAGGAAGAGGCAGGGCAGAAAGGATGGGAAGGATGCCTGACATCTTTTTAAAGGGAATGACTATTCTTTTCAATGCTACCCCTTCCAGGGTAATGTCCAAAAATAACAGGAAAAGACATTCTGCATTGGATCCATAAACAGATCTAACAATCTCAGCCACCTCTAACTTACAGATGATCTAAAAACAGTATTTTAAATTGGCACCTTAGAAATACTGTGAAAAAGAAATTTGTCTTTGGGAGTAGATGAAATCTTGGCCTGCCTTCCCACCCTCCTTCCTACCTACCCTCCCTTCCTCTCTCTTTTTCCCTCCCTTTCCTCCTTCCATGTTCTCTACCCTTTGTTTTCTGGTTATAGTACAACACATCAGGAGAAAGGAAAGTCCTCACCTCTCTAAACATCCATTCTTCTGGCAGTAAAAATTGGACTGAATTCTGACTCCCTAGAACTGAGGTGGACCTGGGGTGTACTCAGACATTACCGTAGGACCCTGATGATTCTTTTTCCTTGTTATAGGAAATATTTTTTCCACCACCTATAATCTTGCTCAGACTCAATATTTTGGCCTCTCACGGTAGTTCACGCCTATAATCCCAGCACTTTGGAGGCCAAGGCAGGTAGATTACCAGAGGTCAGGAGCTTGAGAACAGCCTGACCAAAATGATGAGACCCTGTCTCTACTAAAAATACAAAAATTAGCCTGGCATGGTGGCACATGCCTGTAATCCCAGCTGCTTGGGAGGCTGAGGTACAAGAATTACTTGAACCCAAGAGGCAGAAGTTGCAGTGAGCCAAGATCGTGCCACTAAACTCCAGCCTGAGCCTCAGAGAGAGACTGTTTAAAAAATGAATCTGTATGGTCATTGAACTGAACCTCTGCACAAATAATTATTAGTTTCTAAAATTTGATTCTCAATATTCAAAGGTACCTTCTTAAAATAAATTTTCCATAGATTCAAATAAAAATTAAGCAGTTATTTCTGGTCACTCTTCTTTCATTGTTTATATGAGCTTATAATGTTACAAAGAATTTTTATAAATATGTCCTTTACAATCTGATCAAATGGAAATAAAAACTATTATATTAAACTCCTACGATTTTCTCTGGAATTTGTGAAGAACATAAAAGATATGATCAATATTCAATGCCACAGTCTAAATAGCTTAGAAGTCTAGAAATGCTCCATTATGGGATGGCAACTTGAAAAAAAATTACCTCTGATGTCTCTTATTAAAGTAAAATCCTTTATAAGCTCAGTATAAGTTTTGAAAATTCATGTATTTTATCTATTTTGAAATGCTTATTTTGCTGTTTAAAGCATGTAAGTTCTTTCAAAATAGAAATGAAATATAGGAAGTGTTTACCAAACCTTTCAATTAAATACAAAGCTCACCTTTTGAAAACATTTCTTGTCAAGCTATGTATTTTTACAACTAATGAATTCTTAGACTGCTTTTTTAAAAACATAGCTATGCCTCTTTTGATGAATTTAATAACATCATGGAGAAAAGTCTATTTAAAAAAAATTCTAAGATGGTAAAATAGCATGTTTTAACAAATGCCGAAAAACTTGATCATTGTTAACACTGGATGTCTGAAAGGTATAGTATCTACAGTCATGTTACCTATGTTTAAACTTTTAATTTGAAGAAAAGTTATTGAGGGGCTCCTTGTTTTATAACAAATCTATTATGAGTCCATATGACCATGTTTTCCTGTTTTCATTTAATCAGATTCAGTGCCAATTAAAATTTCCAAGTACTGACTTAGATTTCTTCCCAGATACAGGTATGTAGTCAATTTTGGGGATGAAAGCCTGTGCTAACTCAACAAGCCAAGTCTGCATCCTCCAACAAAAGCCAGAGGCTTTTAATGAATTCATTCCTAGAACTGACGTCTCTGCTGCCCTCCACCGCTTGGGGGATCTCTGCCCTGTTGGAATTCATGGAATTGCCACACATCAGAGAGGGAAACTACGGGCATAAAGGGCACCTTCGTCAGAGCTCCACCTATCAACCTGAAACTTCACTCCTAGAGTAAACAGCTTTTAACCATCTGAAAGCATATATTTAGAATGACTTTAGGGCACACGTATGTTAAATGTTTAGATGGGCCGTGTGTACATTTTTGAAGCTCCTCCCCGATTCAACCACAGGCAGGATTAAAAGTACCCTGAGCCCCTATTGTGTTTCTGGGCTCTGTGCTGGGAGACTGTGCTGCTCAAGGAAATTAAATTTTGGAAGTTTGACAGCTATACAGCTAGCTGGAAAAGTTTCAGACTGCTTTAATAAAGCAACGATGGGATCTGTGGGACCACAGGGACTCGAGAAAGTCATCCTGACTACAGGGAAACTGGAGAGGGGCTGAGGGCTCTGGGCCTGGCCTGGGGCTGGTCAGGAGTAGGGTGTGATGGGCAAGCACCTCCAGGAACTGGCAGAGCCCCACAGACAGCACAGCATGGGGCTTGTTCAGACACTGGAGTGTTTACCCTGTGAGTCAGGGTAAGACAGAAGAGAGAGAGGATAGATTGGAGCCACATTGCAGATGGCCTTAATTTGCCACTCTGAGGAGTTTAACTTAGTAAAAAAAAAAGAAAAAAAAAAAGGCAGGACACCTAGTTTGTTCTGCAGAAAAGACAGAATGAGACAGAATGGAGTTAACAAAACTAATGTCTGAGTCCCTTTGATGGGTCACACAGCATGAAAGGCATACTCATGTAGAGCACTGTAGAGCACTTATTTTATCCTCACAAAAATCCAGCGACATAGGGACACATTTTGTCAACAAGAAATCTGAGCCTCAGATTCAATATCATACCTGGGGCAGAGACCACTAGCTACCTGTTCCCATATTTTCCCCCAAACTTTTCTCCCTGCTCACCTCTATGACAGAGCCTTCAGAAAGTGAGAATTCTGCCTCAGCCTCCCTTGCAGGCTAGAGGTGTCCCAGTGACATAATTCTAGCTGGTGAAATATCAGGGGAAGTCTGTCAGGAAGCTTTTTTGAAAAGATTAGAATTGCTTATTAAAAAGACAATGAAGCCCAGGTCCCCTTTCACTGCCCGCCTGTGTTCCTACCCGCAATGTGGAGGTAGTGATAACCAACTGGGAAAACCTCGGTATGCCACAGTAACCTCTGACTGCACTACCAGAAAGGCCGTCCCTGAGGTCATGGAGCAGCAATCACACAACGAACTAAGATATCGAACCTCAGAGACTTGAGTCCATCTAAAGCCTACAATGAGAAGCAAGGAGAAAGGAGAAAGGTGGAGGGAGAGAGACTCGCCGAGTCCTGCATTATGATACTTGCTCACCCAGCCCCTTCTTTGCCACAGCAGGCTTCTTGCTGAACCAGAGCTGCAGGTGAGCCAGGGGTGTCCACTGGCAGTCAGTGCCTACAGGCAACACGTGCCACTCTGATGCAGTGGCGCCCATCTCATCACAGCATCACTAGAAGGGCACACCTTTCAAACCACAGGTGACATCTGAACCTTGTGCATATTTCAGGTTTATGTGGCCTTTCTATCTTTATCTGTAGGTAATAGTTTTCTTAGTTCTGTATCAACCCATAAAAGTCTTTTATCCTATATCTGATGTGTCATATGGGTTACTTATAATCTATACATCCTATGATCTTCCTATGACTCACAAGCCCTTTTGCTTAAAATTTATACTTAATACAAATTATGAGTTACATCATCCATTTTCCTTTCTTGGCCTCTGTCAAAAAATTAAGATACTCAAACACCACAGCACACATGCTTTATAGATACCACTGAAGACAACACATTTTCATTAACCATGTAGCTACAGGCATCAGGAGCAGATAACCTGTAAGGATGGACTGGCAAGACTAAGACTATGTCTTCACGGAAGTGCCACAGTTGAGGCAGAGCCAGGAACTGCCATCGCCAGCACTTCTTGCAATGTGCAGAGCTTAAGCACCTATTTGAGTAAACCACTCTTCGCTGAAATTTTTCATGTGTACCCAAATGTCTCCTGATTAGCTTCCTTGTCACCATTCATTCAAGAATTGAGAACCAGCTGCATACCAGACATTTACTTTAGGAACCAGAGTTGTAACAGTAAAAGTAATCTGTTGCTGTTAAACTTACTTTCTAATGAATAGAGTATTTCTTAAAATATTAACTTCTGAATTTCTGTATGTAGCCATGATGGGGTAACTGGTACTACATTTGCCCTGCTCCTGTGGTCAACTAGAAAACTCGAGATTCTTGCTGAAGGCCAGTGAGGTGATAAGATATAGAGGGTGGGGAATGAAGAATTTGATTTTTTTTCTTTTGAGACTGGGCTTCACCATGTTTGTCAGGCTGCTCTCAATTGCCTGACCTCATGATCCACCCACCTCAGCCTCCCATAGTGCTGGGATTACAGGCGTCAGCCACCGCGTCCAGCCTAAGAATTTGATTTTATATTGAGGTTGGGGAATTTTCTAAACTGACTCCAAATTATTGCTAAAACTGGACCAAGTAGGCCACAAATAGTGCAAGGTCAGGGTTTTGAGGACTTAGAGCTCCCCTAAAGCTAGGTCAAGGAAAGGGTCTTTGTCAACTCCCAGGTAAAGAGTAACTACAGGATGACTAAGTTGAAAAATCACTACAGCCTGCACAGGGCTGGGAGATGCAGGTCTAGGCAGCAAGAGGACTCCATTGAATAGCCAGGGCATTCAAAAGGGACCCCAGGAGCGTCTTAGCAGTAAGGATCAATTAGACTAATCTGTTCTAAACTCACCCAAACAAAGTGAAAATCAATTTTAAAAAATACCAAGCTATGTGGCATGTAAATAACTGCCTGCAGGAACAAACTGCAACACCCATTAAAGGAGAATATAATCTTGACATTAAACAATGTAATGTTTACAATATTCAGCAACCAATCAAACATTAGTATATGTGCAAAGATGCAGAAAAATGACCCATTATCAGAAAAAATGTGAATAGACATTGTTTAGAAATGTCTAGAAATGACAAATAATTAGATTTGCGGATAGTAAGTTTTAAAAGGCCAGTATCAATATGTTCAAGCATTTAAATGAAAACATGAGCACAATAAGAGAAATAAAAAGAACCAAATAGATCTTGTAAAGCTAAAACTTGTGTCTGAATGTAAAACTATTAAATGGGTTGAACAAGATATTCAACACAATGTTCAGTAAATTTATAGCCAATGAAATCTTTCCATCCGAAGAACAGAAAAAACTCTAACAAAGTGATATGTACCTCAATGATATGTGGACAATGTCAATCCATCAGACGCACATATGAAGTCCCAGAAAGGCAAGGGAGCAGAAAAAATATTTAAAGGCTGAAGGATGATTTTTCCTTATTTGGCTAAAAATAGCAATCAACAAAAGTAACACTAAATAGAAAATTAAATCACACCAACAACATTAGAATCAGTTTGCTTAAAATGAAAATTTTTAAAAACCACAATAAAGGACAATTTTGTATAGATGGACAAAATATCATCACTGATGTTTCAGCAAAAACAGTCCAATTCAGAACGTGATGAAGCAACTTTAAAACACTGCAAGACGTGGAGGTGGGGCGATACCTGTTATGCCAAGATTCTATATGCAAACAAAACACTCTTCAAAAACATAGGTGAAGTAAATATATTTTGACAAATAGGAACTGAAATAATTCATTGCTAGAATATTTGCTCTACAAAAAATGTCAAAAGGAAGCTCTTCCATTGAAGGAAAATGATGCTCAATGGAAATTTAGATCTATAACAAAGGAATAGAAATATAAGTGGTAAACGGATAATTTTTTTCTCTCAAAGTTTCTTTAAAAGATGGCTGACTATTTAAAGTCAAAACAATGTGTTTTACAGTCTGTAATATATGCCTAAGTAGAATGTATGACAATTAAAACAAAGGTTGCAAGGTTCCTGTTTCACATGCGGTATATCATAGTAGACCATGATAAGTCAAAAATGTATAGAACTACAAAAAGAAAATAAAACCGAAAGATGTTAAGAAATGTTCAATTAATCCAAAAAGAAGGATGGTATACACAATAAAGTTAGGAAATAACTTTTAATCAGTAAACTATTCTTCTCAATGAGTAAGATATATATTTAGTATCACCATAAATCCTACTATAAATACTCTAAAAAAGCAGTAATAGCAGGATGTTTAATAGGTCCACCATGTTACCCTCTCCAGGCAGGTATTTCCTGGATTAAATAGTTAATTGTTAATATAAGGGCTTGGAAACACATTCACTCCAAGTATTCCATTACAAGCATGGACAAGGTATTATGCTGGTTTTATTTTTCTGTTATTCAAATCCAACTGACAATTATACATCTCAAACTTCCTACTATATCATGTTGTCATTTGATGGCGTCATCATACACTGGATTTTTATTTTGGAATACATCACCTGAGAAACAGTTTATTTACAGTAACCAGCTTCTATCTGCCATTTTCACTTTCAAATTACATGGATTTAGAAGCAAACCTTTATGCCTAACTTAACTGATATTCTGGAGAAGTGTGAGTCACAGGTTAATATTGTGGTTAAGTTGACCTACATACTAAAAATCACATTTCTCACTAATTTCACTTCTGTTTTAGGTCCTTCTAAAAAGTGTGGGACCACAGTAATATCATCATGCAAAGGCAATGGTGTGCACAGAAACTTAGTCTTGATTTCTGCCATTATAAAACTTATCTTCATATTCCGTTTCTAATTACCAGAGAGGAAGAATTATATTTTATTCATCTCCGTATTCATTGCACTTAGCACATGTTTTTCCACTTTGGGGGAGCACAATAACTTCCTTTTGAAATTTAATGTATAAAGAGGGATTAACTGGAATTGTAAATTAAGTGAACATTTGATCATCACTCAATGGTAACATTTTCCAGTCCAGCAAGAATTTTTAGTGCCAGAACTTTCTGTTAAGTGCCAAGGCAAAGTAGCTGTTCTGACACTGAGAACTGATAGGAGGCCTGTATTCATTAGGAATATTCACTTGACCACACACCATTACAGTCAGGAGGTGAGAATACACATAAGAATGACCCTACTATTTATATCATCCATTCCAATTCATAATACGCCATTTGCCTAGCAGTCTGCCTGGCTGCTCAGTACCTTAAAAGTGCCGTAATCAGGGAGAGAATGTGGCAGCAGGGAGAATCATGGAGCAAAGGTGCCCGATTCCTGTGCTCATTTTTTGGTTTTATCCGTTTTCCCTTGTATTAAGCAGTATTTTTCCCTCATATCAACCCCAGTTCAAAAGACACTTTCCAGCCCTCCAAATTAGGATGTTCACCTCTTTTCCCCTCAAGTGACTACTAATTCAGAGAAAATTACTTGTCTTAAATTACTCAAGGTCATGTTTCCTCTTTGCAGTATTGTCAGAAATTTGAGTTCTAAGTTACCATGCAAAAAGCATCTGAATACACTTCACCGGTGCAAATTAGCTATTAGAACAGCTTTCTCTTTTCATTATCTGTTAACTGGATTAAAAAGAACAAAATGCCATGTATTGGCATAATTCCTTAAATCAACTTTGTAATTTTTGCTTTTGAATTAGAATCCCCTAGGTCAGCAGCAGATTTATACTCAAATGGCCATAAAAAGTATAGGAAACTTCTGGAAAAAATCCTTAGACAGTCTCAGAAAAATGTTCTATGGATTCCATTAATAATGATCTTCTAAGGAAAGACTTCTGTCAGAAAGATATTTAATACTGATATGTCTTCACTAATGCCCGCACTTGTAAACAAAAATAGAAAACTATTTTCAGGGTAAGGTTTAAGCTTAAGCATTTTGTTTTTAGTAAAGACACTTACCAGAAAATATTCTATTCAGATAAAAATAGACTTCAAGATAGAAGTTTTCTGTTACTTCAGAACAGCACAGTCTGGCTGAATTACGCATTCTCTGTACCTTAATACGTGAATGTCCTATTTACCTTGGAGCACGTGTTCATACTGCCTCTCTAGAATTGACGTAAAAGGTTCAGTAATGTCTCTTTCATCCTTAGAACATGGTTAGAGTGCTGATTAACAGGAAACACTGAATTTAATATGAACATACTATTTGTTTACTCCTACTCCCAGTATTTCAAAGTATGTCAACATACTATTTTTAAGAGTGTTTCCCTGCCTTATAGAGAAAGCATGTTAGGAAAACAAGATCCTGTTTTCTGTTTACTGTACCTTGTCCTCTTTCATTCGAAATAAGCAGAAGGAGAATGTACAGACAGACCAGAGTGCACAGTTTTGAAAACACCCGACATGGCGTGGCTTATTTCAGAGCCGTTATTTCACCTGGAAAGCCTTGTTATTATACTATAAAAATATGAATTCTGAAAAAACTCTAAACCTCAAATTTTTCCAAACTTCAGATCCACTCTTAATTCTTTTTCTTTAGCTTTTGCCTATCCTTATAACTTCTTTTAAAAAGTGAAGCAATAGAAAGAAAGAAGTATGATTTCAGCATGGAAGCGGCAGAAAAATCAACAGAGTAGCTGAGTGTCCAGGGATTGCTATCTTTTAGAAATGCAGAGACCAGCTCTGTTGTGGAGACCCCAACCCAGGCAAAAATTAAGAAACAAACACAAAGACAGAGGGCAAAGTGAGAGCAGGGAGCTATCAGCATTCTGAGCTGAAAAGCCTCAAGCAGAGGCTGACCCACGTGATTATTATTAACAAGTAGCTGTTCTGTGTTTTCTCATAGAACAATAAACTAGGCAGGCAGCTGATGCCTGCTTACCACCAATCAAAGACAAACTAGAAAGCGTTCTCCAAGAGGGAGCAATGGGGGCAGGGTCATATATCCCGTTTTTAAAAAAATTACTTTAACTAGTGTATGATATGCATACATCGCCTACATTTTAGAACACCCTGAGCAGTTTTCCATTTGGAGACTAGCTAAGTCTTCCATGCTGTTCTCAGTTAACAATATAATCTGTGACACACGTTAGACCTGTTCTCAGCACAGAAAGACTTCTATTATAGCATTTCTAGTTGTAGAGGGAAAGAAACCGTTAACTATGAGGGAAGTTTTTGCAAATCTCTTTTCTCTAAAACAGAAAACTATTTTCAGGATAAGGTTTAAGCTTCAACATTTTTTTAGCAAAGGCCCTTTCTTACCAGAAAAGAAATTCTATTCAGATAAGAAAAGTGACTTAAAGATGGAATTTTTCCATTATTTACTTCAGAACAGTACAAGTCTGGCTGAATTACATATTCTCTGTACCTTAATACATGATGAGTGTTCTGTTTATTCCAGAGCAAGCGTTCACACTACAAGAGTATCTCTAAGTTGTTGTAGAGGGTTCAGTAATGTCTCTTTCATTCTTAGAATATGATTAGAGTGCTCACTGTTAGCAGGAAATACTGGATTAAATTTGAACATACTATTCTTAAGAGTGTTTCCCTGCCTTATGGAGAAAGCATGTTAGGAAAACAAGATCCTGTTTTCTGTTTACCGTACCTTGTCTTCTTTCATTCGAAATAAGCAGGAGAAGAACGAAAAGACAGACCGGAGTGCAGTTTTGAAAACACCCGACATGGTGTAGCTTATTTCAGAGCCGTTGTTTCACCTGGAAAGCTTAGTATACTATAAAAATATCAATTCTGAAAAACATTTCTAAACCTCAGACAAAAATTTTCCCAAACTTCAGATCCACTCTTAATTCTTTTTCTTTGGCTTTTGCCTATCCTTACAATTTCTTTAAAAAAGTGAAGCAATAGAAAGACAAGTATGATTTCACCATGGAAGCAGGCAGAAAATCAACAGCTAGAGTAGCTGAGCGTCCAGGGGTTGCCATCTTTCAGGAATGCCGAGACCAGCTCTGTCGTGCAGACCCCAACCCAGGCAGTGCTGAATAAATTAAACACAAAGAGTGCAAAGTGAGAGCAAAGAACTACCAGAATTCTGAGCTGAAAGCCTCAGGCAGAGGCTGACCCACATATTTATTCTCTGAACAGGTGATTATTATTAACAAGTAGCTGTTCTATGTTTTCTCATAGAACGATAAACTAGGCAGGCAGCTGAAGCCTGCTTACCATTAATCAAAGACAAACTAGAAAGCGTTCTCCAAGAGGGATCAATGGGGGCAGGGTCATATATCCTGTTTTTAAAAAATTACTTTAACTAGCGTATGATATGCATACATTGCCTACATTTTAGAACACCCTGAGCAGTTTTCTGCTTGGAGGCCAGCTTGGTTTTCCATGGTGTTCTCAGTAAACAATATAATCCGTGACACACATTAGACCTGTTCTCAGCAAAGACTTCCATTATGGCATTTCTAGTTGCAGAGAAAAATAAACAGGTAACTGACGGAAGCTTTTGCAAATCTTTTCTCTAAAATAGAAAACTATCTTCAGGATAAGGTTTAAGCTTAAGCATTTTGTTTTTAGCAAAGACACTTTACCAGAAAAAAATTCTATTCAGATAAGAAAAGCGACTTAAAGATGGAAGGTTTCTGGTATTTACTTCAGAACAGTGCAAGTCTGGCTGAATTACACATTCTCTGCACGTTAATAGATGATGAGTGTTCTGTTTATTCCAGAGCAAGCGTTCACACCACAAGAAGTGTACCTCAAGTTATTTTAAGAAGTTTAGTAATGTCTCTTTTGTTCTTAGAATACAATTAGAGTGCTGATTGCTAACAGGAAACACTGACTTTAATTTGAACATACTCTTCTTTTTAAGAGTGTTTCCTTGCCTCATAGACAAAGCATGTGAGGAAAACAAGATCTTGTTTTCTGTTTACTGTACCTTGTCCTCTTTCATTCAAAATAAGCAGAAGAAGAAGAATGAGAAGACAGAGACCACAGAGTACAGTTTTGAAAACACTTGACATGGTGTGGCTTATTTCAGAGCCGCTACTTCACCTGGAAAGCCTTCTTAGTATGCTATAAAAATAGCAGTTCAGAAAACTCTAGACCTCAACTTTTTCTACTACTGTTATTATTTTTACTACTGTAAATGGAATCTTTGCCTCCATTTTATCTTTGTTAGGTTATCATATGTATGTATAGGGACAAATAATTTATCTATGTTTACTGAATCCCTATCACCTGCCATTTACTTTGACATCTCCTAAAGGGTAGCTAATCTGTATAGCATTTAATGCTTCTGCAAAATGATCAATAAGACCGACACAGTCACCACTCTGTGATAAACATCACTTTGCTCACACTACCTCTGCTTCCTTCTCCAAATATTTTTGTTCTCATCTATCCACGTCTGATTGATCTGATGTGAAGCTGATAATATAACTTACGTGTGAAGCACTCTGGTCATTCTGACTGAAAGTCCTCTTTTTCTTCTGAATTCCCTCATTTTCACACTGCTATAAAGAACTACCTGAGACAGTAACTAATAAAGAAAAGAGGCTTAATTGACTCACAGTTCCACATAGCTGGGGAGACCTCAGGAATGTTACGGTCATGGCAGAAGGTGAAGGGGAAGCAAAGTACGTCACACATGGCGGTTGGAGAAGTGGGGAGGGGAACCACCACACACTTTTAAACCATCAGATCTCATAAGAACTCACTCTCTGTCTAGATAACAGCATGAGGGAAACCGCCCCTATGATCCAATCACCTCCCACCAGGTAGCTCCCTTGACATGTAGAAATTATAATGCATGAGTATAAGTGGGCATTCTACACCACTATATATTTTTTTGTGAGTTTTGAACTTTGTTCTCACTTTTATATTGCTGAAGTAGAAGACTACAAAAAGGGGTGTAAACAAGTGAACGTCAGTAACTGCCTGAAATTTCAAAGCCAGAAAGGCATATTGTTAGAAATATCCACACGAATGAAAGAAAACTGTGTCATTTTTGCTTGAATTTTCCATGTTATAGATTCTACTGAGCATTTCATAGAATATATGTAAACAAAGCTTATGTCACAACCCTATCTTAAAAACTCATCTTTAAAAAAATAACTTCAGCATCACAAATATGTTTTTTCTTTATTTCTTCCGATACCACATTACCATGTCCATGGCACATATACACATGGAATCTTTTCCCCATTGCTTGTTTTTGTCGGCTTTGCCCAAGATCAGATGGTTGTAGATGTGCAGCTTTATTTCTGTGCTCTCTATTCTGTTTTATTGGTTGATGTGTCTGTTTTTGTACCATACCAGACTATCTTGGTTACTGTATCCCTATAGTATAGTTTGAAGTCAGGTAATGTGATGCCTCCAGCTTTGTTCTTTTTCCTTAGAATGACCTTGGCTATTTGGGCTCTTTTTGGTTCCATATGAATTTTAAAATAATTTTTTTTCTAGTTCTGTGAAGAATGTCATTAGTGGTTTGATAGTAAGAACACTGAATCTATAAATTGCTTTGGACAATATCACATTTTAATGGTATTGATTCTTCCTGTCCATAGGCATAGAATGTTTTTTCATTTGTGTCTTCTCTGATTTATTTAAGCAGTGTTTTGTCATTCTCATTATAGGTATCTTTAACTTCCCTTGTTAGCTGTATTCCTAGGTATTTTCTTCTTTTTGTGGCAACTGTGAATGGAATGGCCTTCTTGATTTCGCTCTCAGCTTGGCTGTTGTTGGTGTATAGGAATGCTAGTGATTTTTGTACATTGATTTTGTATCCTGAAATCTTGCTGAAATTGTCAGCTCAAGGAGATTTGGGCCAAAACTATGGGATTTTCTAGATATAGAATCATGTTTTCTGCAAATAGAAATCTTTTTAATTCCTCTCTTTGTATTTGGATGCCCTTTATTTCTTTCTCTTGCCTGATTGCTCTGGCTGGGAATTTAAATACTATGTTCAATAGAGTGGTGGGAGAGAGCATCCTTGTCTCGTGCTGGTTTTCAAGGGGAATGCTCTCAGCTTTTGCCCATTTGGTATGATATTGGGTATGGGTTTCTCATAGATGGCTTTTATTATTTTGAGATATGTTTCCTCACCACCTAGTTTATTGAGAGTCTTTAACATATGAATAGGCAAGCACTTCATAACAAAGACACCAAAGGCAATCACAACAAAAGCAAAAATTGACAAATAAAATCTAATTAAACTTAAGAGCTTCTTCACAGCAAATTAAACTGTCATCAACAGAATAAACAGACAACTTACAGAATGGGAGAAAACACATTTTGAAGAAAAACATCCCCTATGAAAATGTGGGCATAGGACATGAACAGACACTTTTTAAAAGAAGATACACCTGTGGCCAACAAGCATAGGAAAAAAGCTCAATATCACTGATTATTAGATAAATGCAAATCAAAACCACAATGAAATACCATGTCACACCAGTCAGAATGACTATTATTAAAAAGTCAAAAAATAACAGATGCTGGCAAGGTTGCAGAGAAAAGGTAACACTTACACACTTTAGTGTGAGTTTAAATTAGTTCAACCATTGTGAAAAGCAATATAGTGATTCCTCAAATGGCTAAAATAGGAACTACCATTGAACTCAGCAACCCCATTACTGGGTACATGCCCTTAGGAATAGAAATCATTTTACCATAAAGACACATGCACGTGTATGTTCATTTCAGCACTATTTACAATAGCAAAGACATGGAATCAACCTAAATCCCCATCAGTGACAGACTGATGAAGAAAATGTGGCACATATACACATGGAATACTATGAACTGTAGAAAAATAATGAGATCACAAGTATTTTACAGAATAATGGATGGAGCTGGAGGCTATTATCTTTGGCGAGCTAATGCAGGAAGAGAAAAGCAAACACCACATGTTCTCACTCATAAGTGTGAGCTTATTGATGAGAACCCATGAGCACAAAGAAGATAACAACAGACATTGGGATTCTACTTCAGTGTGGAGGGTGGGAAGGGGGAAAAGAGCAGAGAAGATCATTATTGGGTACTGAGCTTTTTCCTGGGTATGACACAATCTGTACATCAAAACCCCATGACACAAGTTTACCTATGTATCAAATCTTCAGTGTACCCTTGAACCTAAAATAAAAGTTAGAAAAAAAAAAAAAGAAAGACCATCCTGGATAAAAAATAAATAATATTTTAGAGAGAAGTAATAATGGAATTAGGGAGAAAATGATACTGTCCTAGGCTCTGGAGGTGACCGAAGACAAAGAAAAAAAACAAAATTTATTTAAAGCTTATTATGAGTTATTGCTCTCTAATAGCAATTATGGATGTCATTTAAAAAAACAGCCTATGATCCTGAGGAGTTATTAATTTATGGACTTAATTGTATAATTTTTGACAATATTGCATTTATCTCAGGTACACATTCTTTGCATATCATCTCAAATTCCTGGATTGTTTTATCTAATAGCATATTTATCCTTGTCTTTCAAAATATGACTAAATGCCCTACCCAAGGAAAGTCACATAACATTCCACCCTTGTGCAAAAGTTTACATTTCATGTGCTAAAAGATAAGACAAATATTAGGATATTTGATTTTTCTGTTGAAAGTAATAAAGCTGAAGGATAGAGAAACAGGGACCAAGAAAATAAAAGCATACACAGTGAAACAGAGATCTTATATGAAAAGTGGATTGTTTAAGAGGAATATAGGTATAAAAGGTATGCATGAGAAATTCAAAAAGAGAGAACGAGGAGTAAGTAAAAACTAAACTATTTTAACTATTGCTGTAGCTCAAATAGTAGGTTTCAATTATACTATTTGATACACATAGCAAACAAGGTTATATACATATATGCTAATTAAATTTCAAATATATTTAATGTAAGTATCAAATTTGGTATATATACATATATTATATATAACATATTATACGGATATCAACTACGTACATAATTAACTGGATCAGAAGATAGCTGGTGAATTTAGTGAAAAAGTTTCCTTTGTTTTTTTCTCTTCTCCTCTGGGCACTCAGGCCTGGCAACTTTGGTTTGCCACTCACCCTAGTGCAGAGGTCGGTTTTGTCCGCAAGTATGAATCGTGTCTGTTTGTGAATACCGCATTGTGTTAGTGGTGCAAGGCTGGAGAATTCCCTTTCTCTAACATCCGCTTCCTATTAACCCCAAGAAATCCTCCTTTCTTTTCTCTCTTCCACTAAATGCCTACCATAAGGCTTCCTTTCATGGAGGCCAGGGTCCGGTTTTGCAGGAAAGCTCCATCAGACTGGGCGATCTAGCTGCTCATTCTATGGAGGGTTCTGACAAGGGTGTGGACACGAGAACCTTCTACCAGCCAGCCCCTGAGCAAAGGGTTTTTCCATAGTGGACCTGGAGAAAGGCTTGGGTAACCTTTTGGGTAGGTCTTCCCAACTTGAGGTTCTATGCTAATGGAATACTAGTTTTCTAAAACTTTATCTGTCCTTCTAGTAAGAACAGTTCATGCATAGTCTACAAAATGGTCCTCCAAATTGAGCACACATCAACATCCCCTAGAGGGCTTTTTAAAGTAAGTTTCTGACGTTGAGGTGGGGCCTGAGATTGTGCCTTTCTAAAAAGTGTGTTGGATAATGATGATACTGGATACAGGTCTTTCACCTTGCTATTTGAAGTCGATTCCTAGAACTAAGCAGCAAGGGAGTCACCTGGAAACATCCTGGAAATGAAGACTCTCAGACCTCATCCCAGACCTATTGAATCAGAATATATGTTTTAAACAAGATCCCTGGGTGATTTGTATGCACAGGCAAATGTGAAGCCCAAGTTTAGAAGAATGCTCTTGAGGTTCCAAATAAACATAGAGTTGAGGAAAGGTGGAGAGTGACCATTGTCTCCAAACTGCCAAGGACACCACAGGAACTAGAATCCTTAGAATGGCTTCCTCAAAGCTCTGACTCAA
>CAUYLG010050510.1:0-33787 GCA_963573385.1 Cacajao melanocephalus
ACCACCACCATCACTACCCCCATCACCACCACCATCACTACCCCCATCACCACCATCATCACTACCCCCATCACCACCACCATCACCACCACCATCACTACCACCATCACCACCACCATCACTACCACCATCACCACCACCATCACTACCACCATCACCACCACCATCACTACCCCCATCACCACCACCATCACTACCACCATCACCACCACCATCACTACCCCCATCACCACCACCATCACTACCCCCATCACCACCACCATCACTACCCCCATCACCACCATCATCACTACCACCATCACTACCATCGCCACTATCACTGTCACCATCATCATCACTGCCATTGTTCCACCATAATCATCACTGTTATTGCCATCATTACCACCATTGCCACCACCATCATACCCACTCCTACTATCAGCATGTCACCATCACAACCACTACAAGGACCACCACTGTCACCATCATAATCCCCACTACTACTAACTCTCCTGATCAACATCCGCATCACCATCTGCCACTACTGTGGAGTCCTAATTAGGGGAAAGGAGTCAGGCTGGCAGGAGCACGGGAAAGCAGAACGAAAAAGCAGATAAGCTCTAAGTCTTCCTTTCTTCACGGTCCAGGACATGTAGCCCTCAGCCCAACTTCTCACCAGACACCTGCAGGTTAGCTCACTGCAGCAGTGGCATTATCAAGTACTGCACAAAGTCCTCTGCAGCACACAGCACAAGCACCATCCTATAAAATCCCCCAGCAGGCTGGGTGCAGTGGCTTATGCCTATAATCCCACCACTTTGGGAGGCTGAGGCAGGTGGATCACCTGAGGTCAGGAGTTCGGGACCAACCTGGCCAACATGGTGAAACCCTGCCTCTACTAAAAATACAAAACTTAGCTGGGCATGATGGCAGGTGCCTGTAATCTCAGCTACTCGGGAGGCTGAGACAGGAGAATCCATTGAACCCGGGAGATGGAGGTTGCAGTGAGCTGAGATAATGCCATTGCACTCCAGCCTGGGCGACAAGAGCAAGATTCCATCTAAAAAAAAAAAAAAAAAAAAACCCCAGCGAGCCTTTGACTCCTTGCACTCAGCTCTTCTGTATTAGTTCATTCTCAAACTGCTATAAAGAAATACCTGGAATGGGTAACTTATAAAGGAAAGAGGTGTAATTGACTCACAGTTCCACATGGCTGAAGAGACCTCAGGAAACTTACAGTCGTGGCAGAAGGGGAAGCAGGCACCTTCTTCACAAGACGTCAGGCGAGAGCCAAGTGAATGAAGGAGGAACTTCCAAATACTTATAAAATCACGAGATCTTCTGAACACTCACTCAGTATCATGAGAACGGCATGGGGGAAATTGCCCCATGATGCAATCACCTCCCACCAGGTCTCTCCCTCAACACGTGGGGATTACAATTCAAGATGAGATTTGGGTGGGGACACGAAGCCTAACCATGCCATCCTCTCTTGCTGGCCTGCCCATTGCACCCTTGCAACGTATTTGCATACTTTCTCTAATACGTCCGCCTTTCTTTACCTACAATTGTCTTGGCAAAGTCTTCTTACCACCCTTGTGATACCAGCCTCAGATAGTCACTGCTCACCTGAGACAACTACTGTAAGGCCAGTTGCCTTGATGGGAGGCTGGACACGCCCGCCCCTGCTCTTGACACGCCCACCTCTGCACTGGGCACCTAGCCCACACCCACTTCTGCACGCCGCACTCAAATCTGCACTCAACACCAGACTCTGCACTTGGCACCTAGCCTGCCCTTAGAAAACCCCGCCAAAATTTAAAAGAAACTCCGCCAAACCCTGCCCAATAGCAGCTGGCCCCACTCCCCCTGGACGGCCCACTCACCGGCATTCCCGCCTACCTACCAATAGTAGCTTGCCCCGACCACGTCTTGTTTCCTCACAACCAGTCAAGACACCCTCACTCGCTATAAAATCCCCCTGCCTCAGGAAGTCAAGCGCGACTTCTCTGGCCCCCCTTCCCCAGATCATAGAACCTCGCCCGGGAGCCGAATAAATTGGAACCTAATTTTTCTTATACTGGCCTCAGTTTCCTCACTTTAAATTCGACAATAAACCTTACAACTACCATCTTCAATTCCATCATCACCATCATCATCATCATCACCCTCCCATTCTTCCTCCTCATCTTTCTCAGTCATCACCATCACCACCTTCATCACCCTTCAACAGCACCATCTTGTCCTCTTACATGACCAATATGAAAGGACCTTTATAGATTTATTTTCCCCTGGGGACCAGTTGTCACGAGGAAGATCCCTGCTCTCTGGGGTTTCTGAATCGAAGACCAGCACTGCTGATGGGATAGGGACGGGGATGGCGGAACTCTGAAGTCCTTCCTTCCCTACCACTCCTGCGGAGGCTGCAGCAGGATGACTGCAATTCCCCTCATGCTGTGTTTGCCTCTGTGCCCTGCCCCGTCAGTTTCCTTGGCCTGGAATGTGCTTCCTCTCATCACCTCCATGGTGATGACTGAACTCAAGAGTCAGCCCTCCCAGGAAGGGTTTCGACCCCCAAGTCTGGGTTGAAAGCTCTTTGTCAGGAGCCAGGTCACCTGCGGTTCACATGTCTTGCTACTTGTCTGTCTGTCCCACTAGAGGGTGAGCTCCTTGGGGGCAGGGCTGGGTTTCCTTCAGCTTTCTATCCCCGGCAGTGCCTGGCTTAGTGGAGGAGCTCAAGAAATATTTGTTGAACAAATGAATGCTTGTTAAATAAATATGTATGAAATGTTGCAAATCATGAATCTGAGAGCTTTCAGCAGGGAAGAAGAGACAGAAACGCTCTATACTCATCAGGGTGGAGCAGAAGGCGGTGGGAAGTGGGAGGAGAATGGGGTTGGGGGCTTGAGAAGGCCTCTCTTGGGAGGAGAGGTCTGACTCAGATACACACTGAGGCCAAGGAGCCCTCTCAGTCCATAGCCTGTGGGGTGGGGTGTTTGGGGGAAGTGGGGTCAGGGGTCAACTGCCCTCCAGGCTGGCACTCTCCCCTGGGCCCCCCAGCCTGGGCGAGGAGAGGGAAGCGGGTCTGCCCCCTCACTGTCGAGTGCACAGTGGCCTCCACTCGACCCCTTTAAGACAGCCTGGGCGGCTTCCCTTTGCTTGTTGAAACTGTTCAGTTTTCGGACAGGACAGGGGAGGGGGGCGGGGGGGAGGTCACACCTGTTGTGGAACTTGAGAGAAGGCTTATTTATAAATGTTCAGGGCTCGGGATTCTTGCGGAGCTGATGTCCGGAGGGGAAGGTCACCAAAATGCTTGTTTATAAAAGCAACAGCAACTGGGAACACCATAAACGGGCTAAACGATGAAATTAACAAGCCATCTGAGGCGGGGCATGGCGGGGCACAGCAGGGCCTCTGCTGGCCAGCGCGCTGCTGCCGGGCAGAGCCCCAGGCCTGCCTCCAAGCCAGGGCCCTCCTAGGCCCCAGCCACCCTGCCTGCCCCCCAAATGCCAGCCCAGCTCCAGTGCCACCCCCACCCCATGCCAGCCCTTGCCCTGTCCCCACCCAGGGACACTCAGTTCACACAGCAGCTCCTCCAGGGCACAGTACTCGCTGTGCCACCCCAGCAAGAGCTGGTCCTTCACCACCCCCGAGGTAGGCATTTCTGCGGGGACCCTCACGGGCACTCAAATCCCCCTAAATGTACCAGGATGGTTCCAGATTGGGAGTGTATTTTTTTTTAATAGCTCTCAAAGGCCAGACTCCGGCCTCCAGCCTGCCCGGGAGGCGGCCCAGGGCACCGTGGAAGTGTCAGAGAGCGGACATTTCCCCCTGCTCACCCCTTCCTGGGACTCTCTGTCCAATTCCCAGTTTCAGGAAAGCTGTATTTTCCTTGGGTGACTGATGGCTGAACAGGTGGCTTCTGGGTTAGAGAGTGTCAAGTGAACAGCGGCAGGGAGAAGCAGCCTGCCATGGCTCACTTTCACTGCCCGCCTGGCCCTGGGCTGCTGACAGCTCGCTGGCCTCCCCTACCGAGGGCGTGTGTCTGGCCGCCCCCCACCAGACACCACCCCGGCCCTGCAGCCCACCAGGCAGGGCTGCCTGCACGCAGAGTCCTGACAGCTGACGGGGAACTGGGCCCTGCTCTCTTCCACACGCCACCCACGTGATCACAGACACACGCGCGCAGTCACATGAGGAAGCTGCTCCTTCTCCTGATAGAAAGTGCCTGCCCCCCACTTTCCAATTTTCCATCGAATTCACCTAATGACTCTGAGCCTAGCAGCGTGTCCTGTGCAGGGACAGCCCCCGAGCCGACACACAGGGACACGCCGGGTTCCAGCTGCCTCCACTTCCTGCGTTCCTGTCCCACGGGTGGAGGCTCCTGGCCTACCATCCTGCTTCTGTGCTTCAGTATCCCTCTGTGTGTCTGTCTCGGAGAGACTCTCTCATCATCTCTCTCCCCCTCCCGTTTTCTCCTTTCTCTTTGCTTTCTGTCTCCATGTCTCTCTCCATCTTTTGTTAGATAAACTGCTACCTCTTTTTGTCTCTCTCTCTTTCTCTCCATCTGCTTCCTGCCTTGGTGTCTACCTCTTTCTGTCTCTCCCCTCCCTGACTCTCTTCCTCACTCTTCAGCTCTGTCTGTGTCACGGACACCCCCCGCCCCCGCCCCCAGCACATGACCTCTGTCACTGGAAGTCCCAACCCCTGGCATCAGCGTCATCAGATCTATTTTCTCCCTCAGCCACACTGCTCAGAATTTCTGAGAGGAGCTCCTGGTTTCAGCCCGGCCCTCACTGTGGGCCTGGTGGGTGGCAGGGGCCCATGGAGGACCCACAGCTGGGGACACAGGCTGGACCGGCTCGAGACTTCCTGGCATGAGCCAGAGCCGGCAGCCAGCCTCTTGCCTCTCCTTGGCACTGGAGCCAGTGAGGCCATAGGGTTGAGATCTGGGTGACCTGGTGCTCAGCGGGCCACAGCAGTGGGACCAGGGCTGCAGGAGGGGGCATCACCAAAGTTTCTTCATCGTCATCCTCGGCCACTATAATTCATTCTCCAGGAGGACGAGGCCCCTCATAACCAGCTGAAAATGCTGGGTTCTGGCTCCCTGGTCAAGGGGAAGGGGTGTAACCCTGATAAGACCCTTAGAAGGAACAGCTGAGCTGCCCCAGGGCAGCTGCCCCAGGGCAGCTGCCAGGCGGTGGTGGGCCTCAGGTGCCTGTCGCGGACTGGTACAGCTCAACAGGGAAGTGCCTGGGAGGGGACACTGGGGACAGCAGCCTGGAAAGCACCCTCCATCCCACACCCACGCCCCGGGGTCACCCCGGCCCCCCATCAGCCCTGAATCCACAGGGAGGCAGGAAAGCTCCATGCCAGCGACAGGATGGGCATGTGACCCTGGGGATGGCGGGGCTGGCAAGTGGCAGGCATCATTCCTGAGGTCCAAGACAGAGGCAAGGTGGGTCCAGGAGACCACCCCTGCCTGAATTCTAATCCACATGCCCTAGTCCCCCACTTTTCTGCGTGGACGTAAATCAATCACTTCATCACTGGGAAAATTTGTGTCGAGCACCTACTAAGTGCCAGGCCTTTTCCAGGCCCCCCGATAAACCCACAGTCTGGAGAGAGGTGCAGACAATAAGCAAGACAACAAATATCTCATCACAAGAATTAGCAAAGGGAGCAGCAGCATGAGGCAGGGCGAAGGGAGAGGGAGAGGGAGGAGACTCCTCGGATGGGAGGTGGCAGAAGATGTCTCCGAGGAAGGGACATTGGTGCCTCAAGACCCTCCCTCCATCCTGGAAGCATCTCTCCTCCAGTAGGAAGCCAGGAGTCCCACATCCCAGCTCATCAGATTATGCGCAGACCCACCTTGGTTCAATAGTCATAAAAACTTCAGCCATCGTAACTCGCTGAAGACCTATCTGTACCAACTGCTCTGAAACTTGCTTCTGTGTATTATCGCTTTTTTTTTTTTTTTGAGACAGAGTCTTGCTCTGTCACCAGGCTGGAATGCAGTGGCACAGTCTCGGCTCACTGCAACCGCCGCCTCCTGGGTTCAAGCGATTTTTCTGCCTCAGCCTCCCGAGTAGCTGGGACCACAGGTGCGTGCCACCATGCCTGGCTAATTTTTTTGGATTTTTAGTAGAGACGGAGTCTTACCGTGTTGGCCAGGATGGTCTCGATCTCTTGATCTCATGATCCTCCCGCCTCAGCCTCCCAAAGTGCTGGGATTACAGGCGTGAGCCACCGCACCCGGCCATATTATCGCTTTTAAAGCATAGAACAACTTAGAGGCAGGTTCGAGTAAAAAAAGACTTCTGGCTGGGCGCAGTGGCTCATGCCTGTAATCCCAGCACTTTGGGAGGCTGAGGTGGGTGGATCACCCGAGGTGAGGAGTTTGAGACCAGCCTGACCAACATGGTGAAACCCTGTCTCTACTAAAAATGCAAAAGCTAATTGGGCATGGTGGTGCGCACCTATAATCCCAACTACTCAGGAGGCTGAGGCAGGAGAACTGTTTGAACCCAGGAGGCATAGGTTGCAGTGAGCCAAGATTGCACCATTGCACTCCAGCCTGGGCGACAGAGCAAGATTTTGCCTCAAAAAAAAAAACAAAAAAACCTTTGGCTGGGCACAACGGCTCAAGCCTGTAATCCTAGCACTTTGAGAGGCCAAGGTGGGTGAATGGCTTGAGTCCAGGAGTTTGAGACTAGTCTGGGCAACATAGTGAAACCCTGTCTCTACAAAAATTACAAAAAAATAGGCCAGGCATGGCGGCTCACAGCTATAACCCCAGCACTTTGGGAGGCCGAGGCAGGCAGATCACCTGAGGTCGGGAGTTCAAGACCAGCCTTACCAACACAGTGAAACCCCATTTCTACTAAAATACAAAATTAACTGGGCGTGGTGGTGCACACCTCTAATCCCAGCTACTGGAGAGGCTGAGGCAGGAGAATCGCTTGAATCCAGGAATCAGAGGTTGCGGTGAGCCAAGATTACACCATTGCACTCCAGCCTGGGCAACAAGGACGAAACTCTGCCTCAAAAACAAAGCAAAACAAAACAAAAAACGCCAGGCGTGATGGTGCTCATCTGTGCTCTTAGCCACTTGGAAGGTGAGGTGGATCACTTGAACCCAGGAAGGGGAGGATGCAGTGAGCAGAGATCGCACTCCTGCACTCCAGCCCAGGCAACAGAGCAAGACCCTGTCAAAAAAAAAAAAAAAAGGCAAGACTTAAAGATGAGGAAACTGAGGCTCAGAGAGGTTCGGGGCTTGTTTGACGTCACACGCTTATAGGAGGCAGGACCAGGATCTGAGTGCCCAGTGCAAAGTCCCTGCTCCCCGCTGCTCCTTCTCTTTGAGAGCCATCTCTGGTCCCAGAAAAGAGGGGAGCAGCATGCACTCTAGGGTGGGACAGCAGGAGTTGGAGGAGGAAGGCCCTTTCCAGGGCATCTGTCTCCAGTCAAGCCCCTAGGCTGGGACTCCCAGCCCTTCTCATCTTCTCTACTGTGGACTCAGATCACACGATCCCTCAATGTCACCATCTGGCTTGCAATACCAGTCCCCCAAACCCAGCCCATACTCCCCCACCCTCAGGCACTCTGGGTACCGAGAGAGACCCCATCCCGGTCCCCCTGCTGCCATTGTCTTCTCTAGACAACCATTAGCATTGTGCAATGCAATTACCCTTCAGCTCTCCTGGCCCGGGACTGACACGGAGGTCCCCATCCCCAGTGATTTGGGGGGAAGGGGGGTTATTACAACTCACAAAACCTTAAATTAAGAATGAATAAGAGAAGCGTTGCATGCCACTTCTGAAAGGCTGCCAGCCCAGGCTGGGGTAGGTGACGGGTGTATTATACTCTGTGCGGATGGAGGAGCTGATGGATGTGCGCGTGGTTGGGGGGACCGAAGAGCAGCTGGTACCTGTCCGCACCAGGCCCAGCGCTTTTCCAAAGTGGCTGGGTGCGGAGAGTTAACCCCTGGCTATCCCCTTATGGCTATAGGGTTTGCAAAAGGCCGAAGTGGAACTTGATCTGGACTCGGGCGGGGAGGGTGGGTGTGATCAGAGAGCCTCCCTGGAGAAGTCAAAACAGAGCTTGCAGGTTGCAGAGGAGTAAGCCCTTCGACCCCCAGGTACTGAGCAAGAGGGCAGAGGTCCGAGCAGAGAGACCAGGGTGTGCCAAGGTCCTGGAGTGGAGGGTCACGGCACATGGCAGGTGAAGAGCTAGAAAGGGATGGAAGCTGGCCCTGGAGGTGGGGAGGAGGGTGTGACCCGGGGGAAGTGGGCTGGAGTCACTCTCTGGTGAGCCTTCTCGTCCAGCATCTGGATTCAGGATTTGGTCCTAGGAATGGCAAGGGGAGGACTGTGCAAAGTGACTGTGCTGGGTTGAAACAACGTCCCCTGGCCACGGCGCAGGGAACACACTGGAGCTGGCAGGGGCTCTGTGGACACTCCAGGAGGCCCCTGCAGTGGGCCGGGAGAGAGAGTCGCAGCCTGGGCAAGAGAGACTGGGGCAAAGGAGAGAAGCAGGCAGACCAGAGGGTCAATTACGGGAGGATCGGAGGATCGATCAGCTGTGGTGATGGTGGGGGGAGGAGAAGGGGTGGAGGCAGGGACAAAAGCCAGATTTGGGCCAAGTGCAGCTTGGGGGGTGGTGGAGCCACTTACCTAGATAGGGAAATGGAAGGACACAGATTTGGGGGTGCAGGAAGAGAAAAGGTTCAGGTGTGGATATGAATGCCATCACCTTCCTGAGCCGTGGTTTCCTCTATCTGTAAAGTCCGAGGCTGCACCTGGCTCACACAGAGCTGTGGGGCGGGTGTCTGACACGCAGTTCTGCTGCTCCCCAGGTGTGAGTGTGCTTCTGCCGGCTTGTCCTTCGACCACCATGAATGTCAGTTTCCTCAAGGGCAGGGCCGGGTGTGAGGCTCAGAGGAGAGCCAACAAGGGAAGCGCATTACAACAGGAGAATGTTATGCAAATAAGGGCCGTGTGCACCTTCCCCGCTCTGCCACCCTCAGCAAGACCCTCTTCCTCTCTGGGCCTCAGTTTCCCCAGCTTGAGTCTGGAGTCACAGGCTGACTCAAGAGGGGCCTACTAGCTTTAATGCCCTCGGTGAGGGGCAAGGGCTCAGGACTCAGGCCCACGGCCCGCCCCCAGGAAAGGGGCATCCCAGCTCAGGCCCTGGGGGCTCTCAGGAAGGTGTGGCCCATCCACTGCTGCTTGGCTGAACAGGAAGGTACCACCTATCAGCCTGCCAGCCGGAGCCTGGCTTCCTCCTCCTCCATCAGAGCTTAGGGTTGAAGGTGGGTGTTCTGATGCCTTTCTCCCCCAGGTTTCACCCCCTGGTCTGCATCTCAGGCTGCCCCCTGTGCCTCCTACAGCTTTGGGGAATCAGAGCGGGTCAAGCCAGGGTCCCCTGGCCCTGGGATCTGTTGTGGTCCTGGCCCCTCCCACCTTGCACACGTCTCTCAGGCCTGTGAGTTGGCACGGAGCTGGGAGAAGCAGCAGCTTCAAGGTCAATGGGGATGAGGTCACGGGCAGGGGAAAGATGGGGCTGACAGCCCACCATCCCCACAGGGGCAGGGTATTGAGACAGGCCCCTCCAAAGCCCTGTGACCCTGGGCTGCAGGGGAGTAGGGGGAAGGGAGGAGAGAGCAGCCCCCTTCCCCCTGCCAGGAGCCCTGGGCTGCTGCTCGTATATCTGTCCCTGGATAATGTATATCCAGCTTATGGAAAATATTCATAATGCTCCTTACACCAAACTGGCCCCCTTCCATAGTGCGTGATCTAAAATTAAATCCATTTCAAATATACAGTAGATCGAGTCAAGCTAATATAAATGAAACATGATTAATAGGCAGAACGCTGTCTTCCTTAGCAGGGCCGAGGAGGTGGGGCTAGGGCCACTCTAGCTCCCCCTCCTCATAGCCCCCAGCTCCCCAAGGCCTTCAAGCCCCTATCCTCATCCCAAACTCCTTTCCCTCTGCACCTGAAATGTGGACCCTTCCTGGAATTCACCCAAATTGTGAAGGACGAGTGTCAGGCCATTGGAACAGAGCAGTTCAGAGAGCCGACTTGAGTGTCAGCACCGAGCTGAGACCCAGAGCCCACGACTTCACCTCCCTGAGCCTCAGTGTTCTCATCTATACAATGGGATGTTAACAACCCCTCCCTGGTGGGGCTCGTGTGACTGTTAAATGAGAGAATAAGACAGGTAAGCACCTGGCATCTGAGAAGGAGATCCTCGTCCCTAGAGGTCTGCTCCCTCCGCCCCCTCCCCAGCACCCAGCGGGAGTGGGGATCCGTGTCCCCCACTGGCCCCCTGATCAGCCGGCAGAACAAGGGCCAGCCAGAATTCCTGCCATTGCAGGGATATGCTTGGTGGGTTATTTTTAGTGTGTTGGCAAGTGACTCTGTTACTGACCAAATGTTCCCACATTGGGGACAGAATCTGCTAAGAGGGCACTTGTGTGCGGAACCGAGGCAGGAGGGGGTTTGCAGCCTGTCTCAGGGGCTCCTCCTGTGTCCTTTTTTGCACACGCATTTGAACTCAAGCCCCGAGGCCACTGAGGGAGGGAGAGCGGGAGGGACTTGGTAGCTCAGGGAAGCATTTGCGCCTGGCCTGTCTCCTTCCCAGCTGGGCACTTGGGCACCTCACAGGAAAGATGCTCCTCCGCGTGGAACAAGAAATAATGTCACCCTGGGAGGGCGCTTCGTGTTCCCTGCTTCAGGAAAGGCCCAGACTTCCAGGTTGAGTGTGTGTGTGAGTGTGTGTGTGAGTGTGTGTGTGTGTGTGTGTGTGCGCCCGTGCCCATCTGCGCATTGCTTCTCCAATAATGTCTTGCTACAGGTACACGTGGCCCTCACTGTCCACCTGGGTCCCCATCTGATTCCTGGCTTTTTCTGCTCACACCATCAAGGATGTTCTTCGGAACTCCTCATATACTTGCCCCGGCCGGGGAACCCCACCTTTTGTGCAGGCCCACGAAAGTCAGGGTGGTGTCTGCCACCGTCCATCCAACACCAGCCCTCCGCTGTTTCTTTTTCTCCTGGAGGGGCTGGAAGAGGGAGAGCCCCTGGGGTGGGAGGGGGTGCTGTTGGCTTTTTCCCTGTCATTGGCCATTTGCTGCCTGCCTCACCAGGCGTGTTTGGAGCATGTTTGCATAAAGTGGATGCAGACTGCAATTCCGTGATGAATTCTATGAATACTAATCTGCTACTACCCTTGACCTTGGGGTCACCAAAAGATCAAAACCAGACCATTTAATATTTTCCTTTTGCAGATCAATAGAAGCATAAATTCCCCCTCAATGACAAGTATAATTTCAAACAGATCTATAGAAAGCATGCATGCATTTCCAGCCGGAGACACTCACTGCCTGCTTTGCCTTTTGGGGAGCAGGCGAGGAGTTTCTTGCCTTTTCTACCATTGAATTTCTTTTTGCCTTTTTTATGGCGCTGAAATGCTATTTTCAGCAGCTGCTGTCATATAAATATCTCTTGTTTTTCTTCTCCTCTTTCCCTCCTGGTGAAAAGGGCAGGGGACCTATTGAAAATTCCGCTTTATCTCTTTCAGTCGGGTTCAAGTACAGGTCGAATAATCGATCCTTCCTCCTTTTCTTTTTTAAGTTTCCTGTCGTTCTTTTGGCCAGATCAGCAGCAGAAAGAAATCAGGAGGGCAGCTCGCTTTATGGAGATCTTCTCAGAGTGTCTATATTGCTGTATTTGTGTGTGTGTTTGCATGTGCACTTGTGGGATCTGCAGTTGTGTGGGTGTCTGTGTGTGTGTGTGTGTACCTTTGTGCACCTGACGATAAACACTCACTCCAGTTCAAACTCTCGCCCAGAACTCGAGGAGCACGGAAACAGAAAATAACCAAAGAGAAAAAGTTAAGGGCTGGAATGGGCATTGTTAACCCTTGCTGATCTTCCAGGCAGAGCTGGGGTGGGGCTGGGAGCATCTCCTAGCTGGACCTGCTGTCCTTCCCCTGAGAACCACGTTCACCTCCGTGTGCGCCTCCTCAAAGCTCCTGAGTCTTTTCTTGAATACAGCTCCAAGAAGGGGAAAAAAGATGTAAAAAGAAGAGAGAGAGAAAAACAAAACAAAACAAAACAGGAGGCAGAGTGGGGGGGAAGCAAAAAAAAAAGAGAAAAGAGAATTAAACCATTAATCTGCCTGGATTTTCCACTTCACAGAGTAATCAGTTTGGAAGACACTGAAATAAAGTGGAATGTCTGATCGCCACCACCACCTCCCTCCAGCCCCCATTTCTTATTTACAGAAATACAAGGAGTAAGGGCGGCGTCCTCTCTGCCCTACACAAAGGCCCCCAGTGTCCGCTCCAGGAGGGGACAAGGACCCCAGCCCTCAGCCAGAGCTGCCCGCTGCCTCGACACCCGTGTGGCATCCACCCTGAGCTGGAGGTGCAAAGCCAAGATGATTTAATTTATAGAAAGGACAAGAATGTCGTGTAGCAGATTTAATCATCGGAGAGTTTAAAAAAAAAAATAAGGACCGGGCTAATGTCGTAATTTACATTTCAGGATAATAAAGAGAGAAAGACAGAAAAAGAAGGGGCCTGCCGCCTGCAAGGGGAACCGGGAGGGGAGAAGGACCAGGGGGCAGAGGGAGCCCAGTAGATTTGCCTGAAACACCAATAAATTTAAAAACAAACCCAGAAAGCTAAAGACAGCCCCTGGAAAGTGCTGGGAAATGGACCATCGATTTTAGACTTGATCTGCATTTCGTATTTTAATAATGCTCTCTCTGTCTTTCCTTTTCTCTCTCTCTCTCCCTCTCTCTCTCTCTCTTTTGCAAAATATAAAAGCTGATCTGATAAATATTAATTTGAACCATCATAATGTATTTGAAAATTCCAGCTAAAATGTCACCACATGGAACATTAATGTAATATTTCAAGGCCCTGAGAGCAATACTCATATTGATTGCATTTATTTCACTCTAGGGAGGAGAGATAATTCTTCAATGTGGGACACATCTGGGAGCCAAGGAGGCAGAGGCTGAGGGGAGAAATGCGAAATTATATATGGTCATAAAAAATACAAAACAGAAAATCCTCCCTAAAACTCTCTGCTCACCCGTGGCGCTCCACACCCAAACCTGCCATATCCATTTCCCAGAGTGGCTGGGACCTCAGTAAAGGCAGAAGCCAAGGGGCCTCTGGGATGGCGGCTGTGGGATTGGGAGCCGAAAAGCCTCTCCCAGGGCCCCACTGAGTAGTCCCTGCCTTGGCCAGGACAGATAGACAGACAGAAAGGCAGGCAGAGGGGCTGCCCACTGGAGCCTCGAGCTCGCTGGGTGGAAGTTTGTGAATGCCAGAGAGCTGTGAGATCCCGGGAAGGGAGAGAGAAGAAGAAAAGGTGGGGAGGGGAGAGGAGAAGAGAGGAGAGGAGAGGAGACAGCTGAGAGAGAAGGAAAGAAAGAAAAGAAGAGGAAAGAAACCAGGGCCCAAGGGAGAGGAGGGGAGAGGACAGGAGGGAGGCAGGCAGGAGTGAGGGAGAGAGGGGAGACACGCGAGGAGAGAGAGTGAGAAGGAGACAGAGGACATGAATCAGGAGAGAAGGAGGAAGGAAGAGTGAGCCGGGAGGGGAGAGGACAGGAGAGGCGGAGGCGGGGTGGGGGGCTCAGGCTGGGCCGTCTGGAGTCCCAGCTCCTCTCACTGTCATTAAGGATATTGATGTGCTCAGGCGTCAATGAGTCTTTGTACAAGTGAAAGGAAACCCGATGCTTGTGGTGACCCTGAGCCCACGCCCTCCACCTGCCCACCCCCCCACCATCCCTGGGCCTGGAGCTGAAGGCTGGGAGGCAGAGGGGCCAAGCCCCCGACCAGGGGCTGAGCTACTGAGACTCCAGAATCCCGAGTTTCCCCAGCCCAGCGCCTGGTGCAGGAGTGGGGAGGAGGCACCTTGAGCCTGACCCTTCCGATGCCCAGTGCCCAGGGCCCCAAGGCTGACTGGTTGCTGTAACCAGGACCTGCAGCCCAGAGGAAGGCTGGGCAGAAACCCCATCTCGGGGTCTCAGCCAAGACCCTCCTCCTTGCTTCTCAGATGTGTGTGGATTTTGAGGTGCTGACTTTGACAGCACCCTTAGAAGGCCAGAGGCCGGGCTGGGAGAAACTCCAGTGGCCCAGGGACTGGCCAAGGTCAGGCCCCTCCTTGCCAGTCGGGTCTCTGCACAAATGTCACCTTCTCCCAGAAGCCCTCCCTGACCATCCGAACAGCCCCAGCGAGTTTTCCTTTATGCAGAGCGCTCACCTGGAATTATCTTCCTTGTCTGTTTAATGCTTTGGATCTGCACTTCCCCCACCTTTGAATGTAAGTTTGAGAGGATGGGTCCGCGCCTATCTTGCTCCCCATCACATCTCCCGCCCTCGCGCTGAGCTCATGCTCCTTCTGCCCCAGCCGACTCGGACAGACAGACGGACGGACAGACGGACACTGCAGCCTCCGTCCCCCGCTCGGCCAGCCCCCACCCCCACCCCGCCTGAGCCCGCTTCCGGGCCGGGTGACCCAGCCTCGCTCCCACCCCGGGACCCCTCCCAGCCCCCACCGCCCCCGCCGCCGCCCGAGGCTGCGCGCCCCCGCCTCCTCGGAGCCGTCACTCGTGGAGCTGCCACAATATTGTGAAGGCTCCGCGCTCCCGCTCCGCGGTGCAGCCCGCAGCCCGCGCGGGGGCCGCGAGGGAGGCGCGGGCGGGCGGGCGGGCGCTGGCGATGAATAATGCATGACCAAGGCGCCCCCTACCGGCAGCCGTGGGCGGCGCGGAGACGGCCCCGCCGGGCCTGGACCAGGCCGGACCCAGGACCCGCACGTGTCCTGGCCCGCCCCGCCTGGGAGGGAGCTCCAGCCTCTGTTCTGGCCTCCATTCCAACCCGGCCAGGCCCGCCTTCCCCACCCTCCTGTCCGAGGAGCAGCCTCCTACTCACTCCAAGACCGAGGAACGAGTTTGGGGAGGCAGGGGAAGCTACACAGAGCCCAAGCCAGAGCCCTTCTTGTGCACCTGGGTTTGGGGTGCAGTGGGGACCGGGACCCCCAACTCCCTCTCAGCTCAGAGCTTCTGCACTAGGACTTGCAGCCTCAGAGGAGGACAGGGTGGGAAGGAGAGAGCAGAGAAGGAGACTTCATCCGTTTATAAAAATGAGTACAAACAATTTCCTAAGAGTTTCCAAATTTTTGCAGAATATTTACAACATTGAGATCTGAGGTTTATTTTCTTTTTTTAAGTTCGAATGCAATACAGGAAAGACCGCTGTGTATAGATGGGTATCTGTGGTTTTAGAATAAGGGTCCTGGAGGTGTCTTCCTGGGGGTCCGTGGTGGGAGGAGCAGGTCTGGGCTGCAGATGATCTGCTTGGGTGGTAGAGGACACGGTGGGGAGTGATGACCAACAGCAGGCCCCCGCCAGGCTTGGAGTATCCCCTAAGATGGCTGTGGTCTCTGGGGGTCCGCCTGCAGGTCGTCGCCTGTTCTCCAGGCCTGCCAGTCCTCCTAACAGGCAGGTAATGAGGAGAGCAGAGGTCTCGCCAGCTTTCAGGCGGCTGCTTTAGCTCCCAATCACGCAGGCCCCTGGGGAGCTGGGCCAGGCTCTTGGCCTCGTGGCCTCTCCTCATTGAGAACAGATTCTAATGACACCCTCCTCCACCCCCTGTGGTTCCTACTGTGCCCTGACTCCACGCCCAGCCTTAATAAGCCAGAAGGCAGGGACGACCATCACCGAAGCTGGAATCCCACAGCCATTTGTCGAGCATCTGCTGAGATGCTGGCTTGTGCTGAGCATTCTCATCCCAGCACACATCCTGCACATTCGGATTCTGAGCCCCATGTTAAAGACGAGGAAACCAAGGCCCAGAGATGTGCCGTCCTGTGCCTAGGATCACACAGTTGCTCAGAGATGAGCCAAGAGGCGTGGAGCAGGGCAGAGGAACTCCATCCTCCCACCCAGGCGCTGCTCTGTGTCCGGGACCCCATGTCCTGGAGGTCAGATGCGAACCTTGCGCTGGGCTACAAGCCTTCCCCATTGGAGCAGCAGTTGGTCTGCGTCACTAAAAATGAGATGCAAACTCAATTGCCCTGGGCCCAGACTGGCAAAGCATATGCATGAAGTGGGCCACACATTCAAACACATGATTCCCCCAAGAGTTTCCCAAATAGTTTTGCTCTTAAGGAAGCAACGGTTTCAGGTGATAATATCTGACAACCAGTTAGCAACCTTTGCCCTGGAATCTTACTCCGTCAGGCGAGGCCTGAATTCCAGCCCTTATGTGCCTTTTGCTCTGCTCTGTTACCTTGACCAAGGAGTCTTACCTCTCTGAACCTCTGTTCCTTCATCTGTAAACTGGGAATCAAAACACCACCTGTGTCCTGGGGGGTGCGGGGTGCATGGGCCAGAAGAGAGGAGGGACATGCAGGGCAGCCCAAGATAATCCTGTCTGCTAGGATCATTCTTGCTAGTAAGTTGCAGGCCTCACCCTCCCTTATTTGGGCGTGGTCCCCATAGAAAATGATAAGAGAGTGGGGAAGCAAGATGCAGGAAGCTGTGTCACGGGGCAGTCCTGTGTGGGTGACCTGTCCTCAGCTCACCAGGGGACCCTGCAGAGCCTGTGGATCTCTGCTCCAGACCGTCCCAAGATGTGTTGATGGGCCGGGAGGAGTATTTATTTATCCACCAACTGTCATTTGTCATTGGTTGAAGGTCACAGGGGGCCAAGCTTGCTCCTAAGGCCAGAGAGATGTCCTTGAGGAGCTTGAGGTGGAGTAATGGGGACCGATAGTAGAAGCTGCAGGTACCCTCTGGGTAGACCAAAAGATATGATGGGCACCCAGTGCCCACTCAGGTGGTCTCACACCTGCCAGCCACACTTGTCATCAGCGGTGCCCACCTTGGGCCGTAGAGGTTCTGGAGCCAGCACTGGGCCAGATTCAGCCCCAGCTCTGTTAAAGGGGAGGGAGGAAGCTCACTTTTCTTTTTCTTTTCTTTCTTTTTTTGTTTTTTTGTGATGAAGTCTCACTCTGTCGCCCCAGGTTCAAGCGATTCTCTTGTCTCAGCCTCCTGAGTAGCTGGGACTACAGGCGTGCACCAACCATGCCTGGCTAATTTTTGTATTTTTAGTAGAGACAGGGTTTCACCATATTGGCCAGGCTGGTCTCGAAATCCTGACCTCGTGATCCACCTACCTTGGCCTCGAAAAGTGCTGGGATTACAGGCAGCAGCTACCACACCTGGCCGGAAGCTCACTTTTCCATAGAATGCATGGAATGAGTGCTGGGAGAGAGGTGGGCCCCTTGCTTTTTAGGAGCCAGACACGGAAGTATCCAATTCAGTCTAAGGGCTCAGAAGGCTTCCTGGAGGAGATGACATTTTCTTAGCAGAACTCTGAGCTGAAACTCACCTCACCCCCCAACTGTCCCCTGTCCCCAGAGCTCCTTCTGGCCATGGTAACTAATGTCACACTGCTATGGCAGGAGCAGGGAGGTGTCTCTGCCTCTCCCATCATTCTGGACTCCAGGACAGCTGTCCTCCAATCTAGACTCTGTTCTGCCCCTGGTGTCCTGAATACAGGGTAGATTCTCTTTCCTGAGAGGGGGTTAGGGAGGGGAGAGGGCTGCTCTGGGCTTAGAACCCCAGGGGTTACCTGAGGTTAGCTAGCAAAGTTTTCAGAACTTTAAACAAGCCTGGGGAGCATGTTTAAAACATAGACACAGGTCCCACTCAAATCTGCGTACGCAGAGCATCCAGGCAGGGATTGGAGCTTCTGCATTTTTTTTTTTAATTGAGGCTGAGTCTTTCTCTGTTGCCAGGCTGGAGTGCAGTGGCTTGATCTCGGCTCACGGCAACCTCCGGCTCCCGGGTTCAAGTGATTCTCCTGCCTCAGCCTTCCGAGTAGTTGGGACTACAGGCGTGCGCCACCACGCCCAACTCAATTTTGTATTTTTAGGAGACTCGGGGTTTCACCATGTTGGCCAGGATGGTCTTGATCTCTTGACCTCGTGATCCGCCCACCTCGGCCTCCCAAAGTGCTGGGATTACAAGCATGAGCCACCGCGCCTGGCCTGGAGCTTCTGCATTTTTAAAGCAAGCATCCAGGTCCTCCTCGTGCAGTTGGTGGATCTGGGTTGGGAACCCATTCTTCTGCTCTGTGCTGAGCTATCGGTCACCTCCCCCCACCTCATGGGAATCACCACCAGAGACTTTCTATGGTTCTGAGCTCCTGGGGACAACCCGCCATGGGCATCCCTGTATAGTCCCTCCTTAAACACCCCTTCCTCACTGGAAGCTAGGGCCAAGCAAATAGGGTTTGGGGAGGACACAGCCTCCCCAGGGATCAACCTCTGGGAGCTCCACTGTGCAAAGACCCTCCCACCTCTGATCCCTGGCGAGCATGGTATCTCTTCCTCCACTGCATCTGTGACCTCCCGTTCATTCACGTGCATGCGTCCAATTTTGGAAATGCAATTAATTACCCATTGTATCTGCTTTCATTATTGCGGTGTTTTCTGTGTACTCTATACAACTTAATAAACAGTTGGGGAAACAAGATCTTGGTGGGGCCAGGGCTCAGGAGAAGCTGAGCCCTTTCCATCATCATTCATATCAAGCCCATTCATTCTTTCTTTCATTTGTTCATTCATTCATTCATTCATCCAACCAGTCAGTCATTGATTCATTCACTCAGTCTTTCATTCATTTGGATATTCATTTACTCATTCATTCATTCACTTATCCAGGGACTACTTATTAGCATAGTCATGTGACAAGCTCCAGGACAGGTGCCAGGAAGCAGTGGTAAATAAGGACCAACAAGGTCCTTGACTTAGAAGAGCTGACAACCTGGTGAAGAGACAGACAACAAATATAAGCAATGGCTACAAAAAAAGAGCTGAGAAAGTCAAGGAGGACTTCTTGGAGGAGGCAATATTTAAATCCACTCCCTGATTTATTCATTTCTTTATTCATCCATTTACGCAGAGGAAACTCAGTTCCAGGAGAGGGCAAGAGATGGAAAGCCCAGTCCAAGGAGCGAAGACTCAAGAGAAGAGACAGCCAGCAACAAAAGTGTTACAACGCAATGGAAAACATGGTGAGGAGGAAGGAACGAAGCACGGTGAGAGCTCAGAGGCTGGGGAAATGGCCGGGAGGTTTTTCTTGGGAGGAGGCACTGAGCAGGTCTTCTGGGACCTGTGAGTGCTCTGAGCCCACAGAGGGCAGCTGGGGGCTCAAGTTCCAGCTTTTTTTTTTTTTTTTTTTGGAGACAGTCTCACTCTGTCACCAGGCTGGAGTACAGTGGCGCGATCTCGGCTCACTGCAGCTTCCACCTCCTGGGTTCAAACAATTCTCCTGCCTCAGCCACCCAAATAGCTGGGATTACAGGTGTGTGCCACCAGGCCTTGCTGATTTTTGTATTTTTAGTAGAGATGGGGTTTTACCATGTTGACCATGGCTGGTTTTGAACTCCCGACCTCAGGTGATCCACCTGCTTTGGCCTCCTGAAGTGCTGAGACTACAGGGCTGAGCCACAATGGCCGGTCATGTACCAGCTTCTTCAAAGGACCAGCAAGACCCTATTATAGTGTTGGGCACAGCAGTGGTGGCATGGAGGAGGTCTGATGACTAAGGCCTCCTGGGTCCCAGTCCCCCTGGGCTGACTCTGATTCTTGGCTTGGAGTCAGAGGGGGCTTGGTAAAGCTGGGCCTTGGGGAAGAAGTGGAAGTTTATCAGTCAGAGGAGGACACGCCAAGACCAGCCCCACCATATGCAAAGGCCTAAATGCAGGAGGGAGCTGGCACACTTGGGGAGTGGGAGAGGCCTGGCATTGTGGCCGAAGATGGTGCCTTAGGCCCCAGAGGTGGGAGATGAGGTAGCTGGATCCCAGACAGCCATGGAGCAGCCCTGAGGAGGAGCCTGAGCAAAGTCCTGAGAGCAACTGGGAGCCGTAGATGGTCTGCAAGCTGCAGAGGCACCTGCCAGAATTGGGTATCAAATGTTTGTTTATAAATGTGTTTGGGGATATAACAATAAGCTAGTCATGGCCTCTGCAGTCAAATCACCAGCCACTAACTCCAAGGGGGGAAACAGGCAGGGCCCCAGGCCAGGGCCAGAGTGGGGGTTAAGGGCCATCAGGATGACCGCTCCAGGTGCCCAGGAGCCCAGAGGAGAGGGTTAGGCTTGGGAAAGAAAGATTCAAAGCCAGTAACACCCTACTGTTTACCAGGTCCTTCCTCCTTGGCAGGGGCTTCGGGTTCATCATCCCATTAATAATAGTAATCGTGGGAGCAACAGCCGCCTCACAACTAACGCTTTTTTTTTTTTTTTTGAGATGGAGTCTCACTCTGCCACGCAGGCTGGAGTGCAGTGGTGTGATCTTGGCTCATTGCAACCTCCGCCTCCTGGGTTCAAGCTACTCTCCTACCTCAGCCTCCCGAGTAGCTGGGATTACAGGCATGGGCCACCACACCCAGTAAGTTTTTGTATTTTTAGTAGAGACGGGGTTTCACCATGTTGGCCAGGCTGGTCTCGAACTCCTGACCTCAGGCGATCCGCCCGCCTCGGCCTCCCAAAGTGCTGGGATTACAGGCTTGAGCCACTGAGCTAACACTTATTTTGTGCCAGCTTCTTTCTGTTCTAGGTGCTTTTACCCATATTAATTGCTTTAATCTTCATGACAACCCCATGAGGTGGGTACTATGATCACTGTCCCCATTTGACAGATAAGGACGTGGAGGCTCAGAAGCTGAGTGGCCTCTCCAGGGAGTAAGTGGCCGAACCACAATACGCACTGAGACCTTCCCTATTCCATGGTCCGTGCTGGCTTCATTTTGCCCCACACTCCATCAAGGGAAGGACTAGGGTAGGGGTGTGGGGTGTGGACCCAGGGTCCCTGTGAAGAGCTGCAAACTGGAGTGGCCCTGTCCCCGTCCCCCTACCTCAGGCCGCCTCGGGCTGCACTCCTCCTCTGCTGATTGAGGCTGGTGTTTTATGAACCCAGAACCGCAGCAAGATTCTCCTATTAATTTATTGGTATTGCTAATTAAACATCATATTCGCAAATGTAAATTTCCTAATGGCCTCCCTTCCATTTCCGAAGTTTCCTAAAAGAGCCTTCTTGTTATGGTTGTCAATTGAAACCAATTACATCTCACTGGATGGGTGGGCTGCGGCTGGCTCAGGGGTCGCTGGGTCTGGAGGGCATCGGGGACCTCTGGACGGGGTCTGGCTGGGGCCCTTTTTGACGGCAGGGGAGAACAGGGACAGGGGAATGTTGGGGAAGAGAAGCAGAGCGACCCCTGCCCCCCGCCCCGGGCTCCTGGGTGTCCACCTCCTTCTTCTCCCTCACGTCCTTATCAAGAACAGGCTTTCTCCTCTTGCCCCCAGTCTGGTTGCTGGCCTGGGCCCGTAGCTGTTTGCAAGGCTATGTCAGGGAAGCCAGGGCTAGGATGAAGAGGAAACGTGGAGGAGAAAACACAAGAATGCGTCAATGTCAGTGCTTAGAGGGATCTCAGAGATTTTCCACTCTAACCCCCCATTGAAACATGGGGAAACTAAGGCACGGTAGAGGAAGTGACTTTGCTCGGGGCCACAATCACTAGAGGAGCTGGGGCGGAAACAGAGGTCTCTGATCCCTTTGAAAATCTGATGAAGCCAGAGCCGTGGCTCATTCCTGTAATCCCAGCACTTTGGGAGGCTGAGGTGGGCAGATCACTTGAGGTCAGGAGTTTGAGACCAGCCTGGCCAACATGGTAAAACCCCATCTCGACTAAAAATACAAAAATTAGCCGGGTGTAGTAGCACATGCCTATAATCCCAGCTACTCCGGAGGCTGACACAAGAGAATCACTTGAACCTGGGAGGCTGAAGTTGCAGTGAGTCGAGATTTCGGCACTGCACTGCAGCCTGAGTGACAGAGCGAGACTCCTTCTAAAAAAAAAAAAAAAAAGAAAGAAAACCTGATCAGCTGTGCCCCCTACTCCAGACAAACGTGTTCCCTGCAGGAGTCGCATAATGGCAGGGACCCTGCTCTACACCGTGGCAGCCCCTGCCCCAATTCAGTCATTGCATGGTGTTTGAAAGCCACAGCCCTTGGATCAGGGAAAACACTTTTGAATCCCACATGCAGCAAGTTCTCTGCCTCTTGGGACCTCAGTCTCCTCATCTGCACAATGAGGACAACAGTCTGTCTCTCCCAGGGCTGCTGAGAGATTATTTGATTATATCTCATGTGTGAGTGAGTGCTTTGTCAGGAGAGGCTGATATCAGCTGGGCTTCATTGTGTCGGAGCCCTGCCTCCTAACTCAGTGGGGGTGGGGGGTGGGGTCGGGCGGCTCTGGCTAGTCCAGGGCCACATCGCCAGGTGGGGCACAGAGAGGTTGGGATAGGGTGAGGCCACCGAGGCCTGAGACTTGGCCTCATCTTTGGAATAATGGTCACCATTTCCTCAGCACGGTGCTGAGACTGAGCCATCCCGTGCATCATCTCCGCAATCCTCCCAACCCATTTACAGATGGGGAAGCAGAGGCCTCGGGGGTTAGTGACCTGTCTGGCCTGAGGTTCCCCAGGGGAAGGACTCTCTGACTCCAGGCTCTGAGTTGGCACCTGCTCCGTTCTGCCTTTGCTGAGCAGCAGCTGGAGACGTGAGAGCAAACACAGACCATCTGCCAGGACTTCAAGCTCCCGTTCTGCAGCCTCTTTGCTGGGAGACCTTGAGCATGTCAGGTCTGAGCAATCAGATCCCGTGTGAGACACATCAGAGGTTGCCGCTGGCCCCCGACACCAGAATGCACACTGATGTCGGCATCACCACTTCTGCTCCGATGACTTAGGGCCCAGTGTCCCCGCCCCACATCCCTAAGCACAGCCTCCTGGGAGCAGGGCAAGAAAGGGAACCTGCTGGGTAAATTGAGTCAGAACATTTGCAAGGACCTTGAGGATGCAGAAGACTTTCCCTGTGCCCTTGCCCCTGGTACATCTGGGGACAGCTGGAACTGGAGCTGGCAGGGAGGGGTGAGAAGTGACAGACACTGCCCAGATACCGGGGTGCGTCTGGCCCATGTGGCTTTGTGGTAAGCCCATGGGGAAAAGGGCCTCAGAAGGTCACCTCCGCCAAGTAGGGTCACACGTCTGAGGGACACTCCTAACCCCTCTTCCTCCTGCCTCAAGATGCCTGTACTCTCCAAGCTGCAGGCTTGTTCTGCTGGGGCCCTTGTGGGCTCACTCAGCTTACGTATCAGTATCTTTCGGGAGCCAGTGAGTAATCGGAGTGTTTTAGTTGCTACTTGGAAATCTCCATTAGGGAAAGCTTTAAAAATACACTCTACCAGCTGGGCGCGGTGGCTCACTCCTGTAATCCTAGCACTTTGGGAGGCCGAGGCGGGCTGATCACCCGAGGTCAGGAGTTCAAGATCAGCCTGACCAACATGGAGAAACCTGATCTCTACTAAAAATACAAAATTAGCTGGGTCTGGTGGTGCCTGTAATCCCAGCTACTTTGGAGGCTGAGGGAGGAGAATTGCTTGAACCCGGAAGGCGGAGGTTGCAGTGAGCCAAGATTGTACCATTGCACTCCAGCCTGGGCAACGAGAGCGAAAATCCGTCTCAAAAAATAAATAAATGAATAAATATAATAAAAACACACTCTGTCGTTGTTTACTATTCACGGCACTGACACGGGGCTGCCCCTCAGTCCCCGTCTTCCCAGGCTTGCTATGTGCTAGGGCTGAGCGGCCGCACCAAGAGCCCTCCGTGGTCTGGGCTGGGCTTGAGGCATGGGATGGGGCCCGGGGGCGTCCAGACTTCCTGTCTTTGTTTTTTTGTTTTGTTCTGTATTGTTTTGTTTTTGAGACGGGCTTGCTCTGTTGCCCAGGCTATAGTGCAGTAGTGTTATCACGGCTCACTGCAGCCGCAGTCTCCCAGACTCAAGCCATTGTCCTACCTCAGCCTCCCTAGTTGCTGGCGATACGGGCGTACACCTCCACACCCAGCTAATTTTAAAAATTGTTTGCAGGGAGGGCACGGTGGTTCATGCCTGTAATCCCAGAACTCTCGGAGGCCAAGGCGGGTGAATCACCTGAGGTTGGGAGTTCGAGACCAGCCTGACCAACAAGGAGAAATCCCGTCTCTACTAAAAATACAAAATTAGCCAGGTGTGGTAGCACATGCCTGTAATCCCAGCTACTCGGGAGGCTGAGGCAGGAGAATAGCTTGAACCCAGGAAGTGGAGGTTGCAGTGAATTGAGATCATGCCACTGCACTCCAGCCTAGGCAACAAGAGCGAAATTCCATCTCAAAAACAACTAAAAAAATGTGTAGAGATGGGGTTTCTCCCTGTTGCCCAGGCTGTGTCCAGACTTCAAATTTTTTTTATTGTGGTAAGATACACAGAACATAACATTTACTAGCGTAGACCACTTTAAAGTGTACATTTCAGTGGCATTAAGTATCTGGACAATGTTATGAGACTATGTAATTCCAGAACTTTCTCATCACCCCAAAAGGAAACCTCATCTCCATGAAGCGATCACTCCCCATGCTCCCATCCCCTGCATCCCCAGCAGCCACTAATCTACTTTCTGTCTCCACGGATTTGCCTATTTTGAATATTTCATATAAATGGAATCATCTGATATGTGGTCTTTCGTTTCTGGTCTCCGCCTTTCAGCTCCATGGTTTCAGGGTTCGCCCAGGTTGTGGCATGGATCCACTCCATCCCTTGTTCTGCAGGGCTGAAGAGGATCCGTTGCACAGAGGGACCACATTTTGCTTACCCAGCCTTCCGCCAGCGGACATTCTGCTGATGCCCGCCTCCTGGCTGTTGTGAACAGCACTGTTAAGAGGTATCCGGATTTTGACCATGTGGTTATCCAGGTTCTAGGCAGGGAGATGTCTAGATTCTGGTGCACAGATATCAAGTAGCAGGCATAAAGACACCCAGATATGATGGGTGTGACGGTGACCAGCCTGATGCCCTCCTTATGGAGGGGGGGCTCCCACAGGCTCTTCTCTTGGGCCCAGTGCTGAGCCCTTGGGCAAAGTTCTGCAGCTTGGAAGGTGCTGGCTTCTTTTTAAAGGAACTTTTTAAAAATCTTTGTCTTTTTTTGAGTTGGAGTCTCACTCTTGTTGCCCAGGCTGGAGTGCAATAGCGCGATCTTGGCTCACTGCATTCTCCGCCCCCCCCGGGTTCAAGCCATTTTCTTGCCTCAGCCTCCTGAGTAGCTGGAATTACAGGCACACGCCACCATGGCCAGCTAATTTTTTGTATTTTTAGTAGAGACAGGGTTTCGCCAGGTAGGCCAGGCTGGTCTCGAACTCCTGACCTCAGGTGACTCGCCCATCTCGGCCTCCCAAAGTCCTGGGATTACAGGCGTGAGCCACTGTTCCTGGCCTTTAAAATCTTTGTAGAGAGTGGGGCTGGTCTCGAACTCCTGGTTTCCTTTTTTTTTTTTTTTTTTTGAGACAAAGTCTCACTCTGTCACCCAGGCTGGAGTGCAATGGCAGGATCTGCAACCTCTGTCTCCCGGGTTCAAGTGATTCTCTCGCCTCAGCCTCCTGAGGAGCTGGGATTACAAATGCGCACTACCATGTCCCCCTAATTTTCTGTATTTTTAGCAGAGACAGGGCTTCACCATGTTGACCAGGCTAGCCTCAAACGCCTGACCTAAAGTGATCCGCCTGCCTCAGCCTCCCAAAGTGCTGGGATTACAGGTGTGAGCCACCGTGCCTAGCCAGTGCAGGCTTCTTGAGGTAGGAGGAGGAGGCGCTGGGACTGCCCCTAGATGTGTAACCCTGCTTGGAGGGTAGGGGCTGGAGAAGGTGACCTTCTCAGGGCCCTGCTTGCCATGGGCTACCATAAAGGCATAGGGCAGAATCTCTGTGCATAGATCATAGAACACCGAGCATCAGAGAGGGACCAGGCCTTGCTGCTGTTCCATTCAAGTGCCCCACCCAGGGGCATTTTAGAGATGGGGAAACTGAGGCCAGGGAAAAGAAGTGACCTCGTCATTAGCGGCGGTGTCACCAATGCCTCGATAGGTACTCTTGCCCGGCACTTCCCACATGCTTGGGAGGGTGGACACTAAAGCACCCTTCAGCCACACAACTTAGTGAGGGGCGCTGTATTGTTATCCCCATCGAACGGATGAGATCATCAAGGCCCAGAAAAGCCAACTCATTGCATAACTTGTAGGAAATGGACATTCTCAGCTGTCTCTAAAGGGGGCCAGAGGTTTTCCCACTAGCTACGCACCACTGTAGCCCGGGACAAGTATCCTCAAGGCCAGCAGTGAGTCAACATCGCAGCACCCCTGCGACCTCCTGCTGGGATCGCCATCCCTCAGCCCACTCCCAAGCCAGACGCCAACATCTTGGGGAGTGACATAGATTGCGGCAAGAGCCCAGACGAGGGTACAAATCCCAACTCTGCTCCTTGGTTACTAACTTATTTTGTGGTTCTGAGCCTCAGCTATGCCCACCTGCCAAATGAGGAATCTTGCCAACATCCGCTGCAGAGGGTTGCTCTCAGAGTCAAATGAGGCTGGGCACGATGGCTCACGCCTGTAATCCCAACACTTTGGGAGGCCAAGGTGGTTGGATCACGAGGTCAGGAGTTCAAGACCAGCCTGGCCAAGATGGTGAAACACTGTTTCTTCTAAAAATACAAAAATTAGCCTGGCGTGGTGGTGTGTGCCTGTAATCCCAGCTGCTCACGAGGTTGAGGCAGAGAATTGCTTGAACCTGGGAGGCGGAGGTTGCAGTGAGTCAAGATCGAACCACTGCACTCCAGCCTGGTGACAGAGAGAGACTCCGTCAAAAAAAAAAGAGTCAAATGAGTGTACCTGGCTGGTGCAAGTATCCACGATGCTTACACAGAGCTTGGCACACAGAAAGTGCTCCTAGAATGTAGCCCAAGTGAAGTCACCTGGCCTCCACTCTTGGCCTCACCCTGGCCTCCCACCCGGCCCTGGGTTCAGAAGAGCTGGGTTTCCCAACAGACAGGAGATTAGGGAGCCTGGTGTTGCCCCACTGGCATCTGTAGCTGCGAAGGGAAGGTGCTCACGGTGTCCCTGGGATAATCGGAGAGGATGCCACCTTAATTCCACCTCCATCAGACCTCCGCCAGAAGACACGACCCTTTCACCTCATCAATATTCAAGAGCTTAACAAAAAAAGCTATAACTAGGGAAGTCAGAAATAATGGAATGCAGTATTGATTATTTTATGGTGCGATTAGGGGTAATTACATCTCTCAAATTTTATTTTAATGTTACTTTCTACTACTTTTAGCCTTTAAAATTATCCCAAACATCCCCATTTAATGGAACACCCATGCCTTCAATTTCAATGTGAAATACTTTTTTTCTGCTAAAGTGTGACCTCAATATATTTGAAAACATAAATTACACTATGTATAAACCATAAAAAATGAATGATGAATTTAATTCTGGTGAAGCGTGAGGGAACAGGGAGGCAGGCGGGCGGAGGCGCTGTTTATCCAGCGCAGAGGGGACAGTCAGAGGCAGGAGGGGGCAGCGGGAGTCAGAAGGGGTGCCTGACCTTCAGGGGCACTGGGAGCAGGGCTCAGAGCTCTGGAGGACACAGGCCAGGGAGGGATCAGAGGCTGCACCTGCCCCATTGCCCTCCCTCCCTGTTGTCAAGTGAGCTTAGGCTAGCTCCCCTGCCCACCCTCCCTGGGAAGTGAGTTCCAAAGTATATAAGGGGCATAAGCTGGCTCATGCCTCCCAGCCTAACTCTGTCTGTAGTCGGTAGTGTGGTGTGGTCGATAATGCGCCGTGGCTCCATTTCATGGGTTCCATTTCACCGATGTGCAAACTAAGGCTGAAGGGACTCCCCTAAAGTAGCTGGGCAAATAGTGCGGCAGTGCTGGGAGCCAGCTGCAGACGCAGAACGTGAGACTCTTAGCCCAAAAGCTCCCCTGTCAAAAACAAGAGCCTCAGCTGGGCGCAGTGGCTAGTGCCTGTAATCAAAGTACTTTGGGAAGCCCAGGCAGGCAGATCACTTGAGCCCAGGAGTTCGAGACCAATCTGGGCAACATGGCGAGACCTCATCTTTATAAAAATACAGAAAAATTAGCTGGGTGTGGTGGAGCACACCTGTGGTTCCAACTACCCTAGAGGCTGAGGTGGGAGGACCATCCGGGCCTGGGGCGGTTTATGCTACAGTGAGCACTGATTGCACCACTGCACTCAGCCTGGGCAACGGAGTGAGACTCTATCTCAAAAATAAAACAGGCCTGGTACGGTGGCTCACGCCTGTAATCCCAGCACTTCGGGAGGCCGAGGTGGGCGGATCATGAGGTCAGGAGTTCGAGACCAGCCTGGCCAACATGGAGAAACTCCGTCTCTACTAAAAAAAAAATATATATATATATATACACAAAAATTACCCAGGTGTGGTGGTGTATGCCTGTAATCCCAGCTCCTCAGGAGGCTGAGGCAGGAGAATCGCTTGAACCCCGGAGGCGGAGGTTGCAGTGAGCTGAGATCATGCCATTGCACTCCAGCCTGTGGGACAGAACGAGACTCCATCTCAAACAAACAGAAGAGCCTGTTGTAACTACCTGTGTCGCAAGTGGACGTGACCGTGCCCTTGTGGACATCAGGGCAGCAAGCAGAGTAGTTAGGAACACGGACTCTTGGGACAGAGCCCTGGGTTCAAAACCCTGGCCACCTTCTAGGAGTGCCAGGAGGATTCTCTAGCGCTGTAAAGCCCTGAGCAGGTTGTATTGGTTTTTCCCTGGCTTGCCACACTCTTTGCCTGGGGTCTGTGTTTGGGGTGAGGCTGGGGGTTCTAAGGTACCTGGGATATGGGTTTTTTTTTTTCGTGGGGGGTGGGGGACGGAATTTTGTTCTTGTTACCCAGGCTAGAGTGCAATGGCATGATCTCGGCTCACTGCAACCTCCACCTCCTGGGTTCAAGCGATTCTCCTGCCTCAGCCTCCCAAGTAGCTAGGATTACACGCATGTATCACTACGCCTGGTTAATTATGTATTTTTATAGAGACAGGGTTTCTCCATGTTGTCAGGCTGGTCTCAAACTCCCGACCTCAGGTGATCTACCCACTTTGACCTCCCAAAGTGCTGAGATTGCAGGCGTGAGCCACCGCGCCCGACGGGATGTGGGTTTACACAATGTGGCTGAGACCCTCTTCTGAACCCTCAGGGCATGGCCTCCACACCTTATTTCTGGGCTTCCCTGGTTTCTGCCCTCTCCTCCTTTTCCTTTCCTCTCAGGTGACTGGCAGCTCATTATCGGGGACCCTGCCGCCCCATGGCATCATGATCCCGGAAGGGGAGGGGCCGCTTCTCCTTGTTCATTGCAGCACTTTCAGCACCTGTGCATTGTAGGAGCTGGAGAATATGCTGTGAAACGCACTCTGCCATCGTGACCTCAGAGCGGCTCGTTTCAATGGTCCATTCTCAGCCTCTCAGCAGCCTTTGAGGGTTCCCCCTAGAGCCCTCCCCCTAGAGACTCTCTTGTCCTGGTTTCCTAGGCTGCAGGCTCCTGCCTTTTTCCTCCGGCTCCCCTGGTTGCTCCTTCTTGCCTCCGTTGCCACTCTTTCTCCTCCGCTTCACCTTGGAGAGCTCATCCTAGGGGCCTCTCCTTTACTATACTCACTCCCAGGGTGACCATCCTGCTCACAGCTTTTTTTTTTTTGAGACAGGGTCTCCCTTTGTCATCCAGGCTGGAGTGCAGTGGTGTGATCATGGCTCACTGTAGCCTCAGCATCCCGGGCTAAATCGATCCTCCTGCTTCAGCCTCCTAAGTGGCTGGGACCACACAAGCATGTACCACCATGCCTTGCTAATATTTTAATTTTTTGTAGAGACGGGGTGTCGCCATGGTGCCCCAGCTGGTCTTGAACTCCTGGGCTCAAGAGATCCTCCCACCTTGGTCTCCCCGAGTGCTGGGATTACAAGTGTGAGCCCCCACCCAAGCCCTGCTCACGGCTTTACCACCATCTAGGCCAGTGCTGTCCAATGAAAACAGAATGCAAGCCTCCAAGATGATTTTAAATTTTTTTGGTAGCCACATTTTTAAAAAGAGAAATGAATTCAAACACTCTATCTAACCGAGTACAATATTTCCAAAATATTACCATTTCAACTTGTGATCGATATATAAAATCGCTAAGGAGCCATTTTGTTTTTTTTCACCCTAAGCCTTTGAAATCTGACTTGTATTTTACATCTGACGGCACACCTCAATCAGACCAGCGGCACTTCTAGAGCTTGCTCACCACCGTGGCTGGCAGCTGCTGTATTGAGCCGCACAGAATCTATCTTGACCATTCTCTTGGCGTTGTCTCCAGCCCAGCTCCTCTTCTCAGATCTGGAGGCACGTGTACTTACTCCTACTCCGCACCTCCTCTTGGCAGTCTAATAGGCATCTCAGATGCCAACCTCCAAAGCTGAGCTCCTGCTCTTTCCTCCACCACCCACCCCCATCCAATTTTTCATTATTGCTGCTCTACATTCAAAATACACCCAAAGGCCGGGCATGGTGGCTCATGCCTGTAATCCCAGCACCTTGGGAAGCCCAGGCGGGTGGATCACCTGAGGTCAGGAGTTCGAGACGAGCCTGGTCAACATGCTGAAACCCCGTCTCTACTAAAAATAGAAAAATTAGCTCCACATGGTGGCAGATGCCTGTAATCCCAGCTACTCCAGAGGCTGAGGCAGGAGAATCACTTGAACCCAGGAGGTGGAGGTTGCAGTGAGCTGAAATTGCGCCATTGCACTCCAGCCTGGGTGACAAGAGTGAAACTCCACCTCAAAACAACAAACAAAATACATCCAGGATCCGACCACTTCCCACCTCCTCCATTGCTGCCACTATGGCCCGCGCCACGAACACCTCTCCCCTGGATACCTGCAGTGGCCTCCTCCGTGGTCTCTCCATGTCCATTCTTGCTTTTGCCCCTACAGTCTGTGCTCCACCCAGATCCCAGAGTGGTCTAGTTAAAGCCTAAACTGATTGCTGGGTTGGGCGTGGTAGCTCATGCCTGTAATCCCAGCACTTTGGGAGGCCAAGGTGGGCGGATCACTTGAGGCCAGGAGTTCGAGACCAGCCCCGTCAACATTGTGAAAACCCCCACGCCCTCCACCCCATCTGTACTAAACATACAAAAATTAGCCAGGCATGGTGGCAAGGGCCTGTAATTCCAGCTATTGGGGTGGCTGAGGCATGAGAATTGCTTGAACCCAGGAGGCAAAGGTTGCTATGAGTCAAGATCACACCATTGCACTCCAGCCTGGTTGACAGAAGTAAGCCTGTCTCAAAAAAATAAAAATAGCTGCCCAGGCACAGTGGCTCATGCCTGTAATCTAGGCACTTTGGGAGATCACGAGGTTAGGAGCTCAAGACCAGCCTGGCCAACATGGCAAAACTCCATCTCTACTAAAAATACAAAAATTAGCCAAACGTGGTGGTGCGCCTGTAATCCCAGCTACTTGGGAGGCTGAGGCAGGAGAATCACTTGAACCCAAGAGGCGGAGGTTGCAGTGAGCCAAGACTGTGACATTACACTCCAGCCTGGGTGACAGAGCAAGACTCCATCTCAAAAATAATAATAATAATTAATAAATATATTGGCTCCTGTCACACCTCTGCTCACACCCCTCCAATATCTCCCATGTCCTTTAGCGTGAAAGCTCAAATCTGCACATTAGCCCTCAAAAAATAGTAGCCCAAACAAACAGACATGTTCCTACCTCAGGGCCTTTGCACCGTCTGTCTGGGCTTTCCCACAGCTATCTACAAGGTCTTTCTTAGTAACATTGCCATTTTTCTCTCACCTTCCTACCCCCTCCTTTATTCTCTCTGCAGCACTCATAACTGTCTAGTACGTTACATTATTTATGTATTTTTTTGTTGATTTTTGTGGGAGACTCACTAACACCCTGGTGGGGATATCACCTCCATGAGGTCAGAAATTTTTTATGCTTTTGTCGGTTTGTTCACTGCCCAACCCCAGCGTCCACATGGAGGATGACTGGCAGGTGTTATCCATTCAAACATATGTGATGGGTACATAAATAAATAGTCCCTTGTAAATGCATGGCCATTTGGACCAAGACCATTTATGAAATTCTGCTTATTTGAAATGTCACCTTTATTCTAAACTAATCTTTCATATAAACAGGGGCCAGTTCCCGTCCATTGATTAATTTATCTGATCTCATTCCAATACCGCACTGTCTGGATTACAATGAGCCTACAGTGTTTTGCCAACTGTTGGGGCTACTCTTCTTCAAAAAATTGTTTTCAATGTTATTCAATATTATTATGCATTTTCTTTTATTATTTTATTTATTTTTTCTTTCTTTCCTTTTTTTTTTTTTTTTTTTTGGAGACAGAGTGTTGCTCTATCCTGCAGGCTGGAGTGCACTAGTTCGATCTTGGCTCACTGCAACCTCTGCCTCAAGCGATTCTTATGCCTCAGCCTCCCAAGTAGCTGGGATTACAGGCTGTAAGGCTTATTGTCGAGTTTAAAATTAGGAAACTGAGGCCAGTATAAGGAAAACTAAATTCCAGTTTATTCAGCTCCCGGGCGAGGTTCTGTGGTCCCGGGGGAGGGAGAGAGAGAGAAGGGCCAGAGAAGTCGCGCCCGGCCGTTCTGAGCATGTTCTGAGCGTGGGGTTTTATAGGCAGTGAGGGCAGTAGATTGGTCAGTGGGGAAACAAAGCATGGGCAACTGCATTGGTCATAGAGAGACTGGACCTGGACTTGGCAAGCTGCCATTGGTAGCCCAGTGGGGCTATCGAGAGGTGGGCAGGAGAAGGTAATAGATTGATCGGTGAGGAAACAAAGCATGGGCACCTGTATTGGCCAGAGAGAGAGACTGGACCCGGACTTGGCGAGCTGCCATTGGTTAGGCTCTTGGCGGGATTTTTGAATTTTGGGCTGAGAGCATGATTTAGTACTGAGGGTGGGGCTAGGGGTGGAATGCAGGAGTGGGTGTGGGGAGCCCGCATGGAGAAGGCAGGTGCTGAGTAGGACGTCCGGCCTCCTGATAACAGTGTTATCAAGTGTGGAGGGGGTGGGTATTGTCCATCCGGCTCCCAGCAAGGCTATCGGCCTTACACAGACATGCACCACCACACCTGGCTAATTTTTGTATTTTTCATAGGGACTGGGTTTCACCATGTTGGCCAGGCTGGTCTTGAACTCCTGGCCTCAGGTGATCTGCCCACCTTGACCTCCCAAAGTGTTAGTATTACAAGCATGAGTCATCAAACCCAGCTTGATTTTTTACTTTTATTTTTTATTCTTTTGGAGACATCATCTCACTCTGTCACCCAGGCTGAAGTACAGTGGTGTGATCTTGGCTTTCTGTAGCCTCAACCTCCTGGGCTCAAGCCATCCTCCTGCCTCAGTCCCCTAAGTATCTGAGACTACAGGTGCATGTCACCACGCCTGGCTAATTTTTTTTTCTGTAAAGACTGGGTTTTGCCATGTTGCCCAGGCTGATCTCGAACTCCTGAGCTCAAGCAATCTGCCCCTGTTGGCCTCCTAAACTGCTCAGATTGCAGCTGTGAGCCACCACCCCTGGCCAGAACAATTTGTTAATATCTACTGAATGTAAACATCTGACCCAGGAATTCCACTTCTAGGGCTCTCTTTTCCAGAAAGACTTGTTTGGGTGGGCAAAGATGTAGGTAAGGGTATTTGTTACTTTACCTTTTTTAATAGAAAATATTTTTGATCCCAGCGACTCAGGAGGCTGAGGCAGGAGAATTGCTTGAACCTGGGAGGTGGAGGTTGCAGTGAAC
>CAUYLG010050511.1:0-18615 GCA_963573385.1 Cacajao melanocephalus
GAACAATAAGAACACATGGACATAGGGAGGGGAGCACTACACACAGGGGTCTGTTGGGGGGGAAATAGGGGAGGGACAGTGGGAGGTGGGGAGGTGGGGAGAGATAGCATGGGAAGAAAAGCCAGATATAGGTGAAGGGGATGAAAGCAGCAAATCACACTGCCACGTGTGTACCTATGCAACAATCTTGCATGTTCTTCACATGTACCCCAAAACATAAAATACAATAAAAATTAAAATAAAAAAAAAAAGGAAGAACATTTGCCATATTTAAAAAAAAAAAAAAAAAAGAAATCTTAGTTCCACCTCCCAGATTCAAGCAATTCTCCCATCTCAGCCTCCTGAGTAGCTGGGACTACAGGCACACATCACCATGCCCAGCTAACTTTTGTAATTTTTGGTAGAGACAGGGTTTCACCACGTTGGCCAGGCTGGTCTTGAACTCTTAACCTCAAGAGATCTGCCCACCTTGGCCTGAAATTAAAAAGCACTTAAATTGATCACACGGTTATCTATTAATGGTTGAGACCATTTGGTAAGACTTCTACATAAAGACTATAAAATAAATGTTGCCTCTAATAACCAAAGAATAATTTTTAAATAATTCAGTAATTTTTAGGAACTCTAAGCCATAGCTCATGCCTGTAATCCCAGCACTTTGGGAGGCCGAGGCAGGCAGATCACGAAGTCAGGAGATTGAGACCAACCTAACACAGTGAAACCCCATCTCTACTAAAAATACAAAACATTAGCCAGCCGTGGTGGCGTGTGCCTGTAGTCCCAGCTGCTTGGAAGGCTGAGGCAGGGGAATCACTGAAGCCGGGATGCAGAGGTTGCAGTGAGCCAAGATGGCGACACTGTAATCCAGCCTGGGTGACAGAATGAGACTCCTTCTCAACATTAAACAAAAGAAAACAAAACAAAAAAAAACCTCTAAGCCCAAATGTTTAAGAAGTCTGAAGTTTAAGAACTTTAAAATTAAGACTTGTCTCCATCATTAATGGGGTTTAAGAAAGACACTTTTCATTCGGTTTTAAAAACTACATCTACGAATTTCAATTTCCAATCAAATTTTAGTTAGTGGCTTTCATGTTTTAGTTTTAGAATTTAAAACTAAAATTACTTAATTCCAAAATAAGTTTTTAAAACTATTTCTTCAAAACACACCCACACAGTTCAGCTGCCATCTTAAAAGGAACAAAAGGGTGGCTTTAAATCTCTAGTACTAATAATAGGCAAATGATTTATATTGGATACCATATTTTAACACCAATTCCTAAGTCTATTATTATAAAAGTTTTTCTAACCATTTGCAAGAAAGGGGAAAATCACAAAGGGATTAATTTTTGCAGAGTAGGGACTTTATAAAGTATTCCAGAGTCAACTTAATTCAATATAGAGATGGAAAAAGGTAAAAAATGGATATACCAGAATATGAATTACAAAGGACATGAATATTTTCTTAGTAAAAGGAATGCCTGGGATTGGAGAAAATTTATTTCAACCTTGCATAAGGCTTGACAGTTTGAGTAAAAGAAACAAGTAAAAGATGATTATATAATGTATGGAACAAATACGTTAAATCTTAGATGGTTAACATCAGTTGAAAAATTAAGCAACATTTGTTCTTTCCTTACATTGTCCATTACACATTTATGTGCAGTTAAAGCCTGTCAAATGATATGAACTGATTTAGGGTTCCTGGCACTTTTCTGAATCAGATAGAATACCTTAAAGGGAAAATAAAAAGAACTCTTTACTTGAAGGGGGAGGATGTAAGATGTCTGTTAGGCAATACCTTTTGCTGTTGTTGCTTATTAAGCACAGATTTGAAAGACTTGGGCTTTTCAGAAGTTCAACAAAAGAATAATTTCACTGGTTACCATTCTTCAGGGTTTACTTTGAAAATAAAGTTTCTGCTAATCCAGTGCATGATTTTTCTAGTCTACATAGGCTAGAATAGACTCACAGTACAGTAATTTACCTTACCTGAAAATGAAATCTGGAAATGCTGAATTTTAAAAATATCAACCATATAGTTCACCGTTGAGAAGACAATGGCTTCCCCTTAACGAGTTAGGAAAAGAATGCAAAGCCACATTTTAGAGTCTTTAAAGAATGACCTAGATAACGTGAGAGATAAATGCTAATGAGGGACTATAACAAATATCTTAAGAGACAAAAAGAAACGAAAATGAAAATCAACTGGGGGAAGAAGTATTATGGGATTCAAAGCTTGATGGATTTGGCAGAGACTTAAAGAGACAAATGGATACACAGAAGAAATTCTAAATTGTGTGAAAGGAAATGAAGATGCTGAGATAGTAAAAATTTACAGAAGGAAGTCATTTTCCATCGATTCCTTTTCATTCTAACGGAAGTGGGTATCCATTTGTTTACAAGAATTAAAATCTATTACTCTTTGCTCATTTTTCTTACAAATCAGAGTTGAAAAGTATCAGGTGTACAGTCCATCTGAGGTAGGAAATTATCACCTGAATTGTCCACATCTGCAAATTAAAGTTCAGATAAGCACACTTAGGCCATCATAAAATTTTATAACCAAGTTTTATTTCAATCTGCTAAACTGGAGGCATACAATGACCTAAATCCCTTTAAACGCCCTTCCCTGCAAAAAAGAAAAATGATTGTGGAAAAGGAGCATTCTGAAGTTTGAACAAAGTTTAACAGATAGCAGAACTTTAGGAAAAGCTTCATTTAAATTTCTTTTAAGCTTTAGTTTTTAAGTAACCCCTGAAACCATTCAACGTCACCAACGCCATAATAAAGAAACCTTGGCCAACATTTATCTACAAAGCTGCTTTTAAAAATGGCAGTCCTTTCTCCTTGATGGTTTGTTCCCATTCTCCCCACAAATGGAAAATCAAATGAAAATTACACCAAAAGTTCATTCAGTATGAGGGTAACCTGTATGAAATTCTAACTAAGTAATAATGCACATTTCCAGTCATTTCACCACCTGTAGAGTCATTAATAACCAGCTTTCTAGCTGCCTAAACAGCTCAGCCAACTCCTGAAGGCAAGTGGGGTGAAGAAAGGCTATCAGTATAGGTTATCAGTGTTGGTGCTCCGAGGGGTCTTGATCTTCTTGAAGTTTTTAAGGATTACATCATGCAAGGTGGCATACTCGTTCCGTAGGTGCAGCAGGATCTGGCGCACACTCAGATACTCGTTTTCATCCACCTCTGCTACAGTGCGGCGATAATCTTCCACCTGCGGGTACTTCACTATCTTGGATACCAACTTGGCCCGGGTGTTGTAGTAGGTGGAGAAGCCGCGTAGATAGGAAGTCGCTGTGCTCTCCACGGTCCACAGCTGGTCCACAGTGTCTTCCTGAATAGACACCCCGAAGTTGTTGCCGTCCTCCACCTTCGGGATAAGCAGCTGCACCCACATCCGCACTGTGTTGCATTTCTCTCTCAGCAGCTCAATCTCAGGTTTTACCTGCTCAATCAGCTCCACCAGATGCTGGTTGCTCCGCAGAAGCTGTCCCTCACTGCCAGGCAGTGCTGGGACCTTGATGGAGAACTGGGCCTGCAGAGGTGGCAGATCCCGGTTGGGCCCATCCCCCACGGTGACTGGGGTGTCCAGGGGCTCTGGGGTTGGCACTGAATGGATTCTGGGCAGGTCTTGCAGCCGGAGCTCCTGAACTCGGCTATCCAACTCTGAGAGCTTCTGAGGAAAGAAGGTGGACACGAGATCCTCGGCTTCCTGGGCGATACGGGCCCGAAACAAATCTACTTTTCCCTGCATGTCCGGCTGTAGCTTCAGCGGAAAAGACGCTTCTAGAGGCGTCGAGCTTTGGTGTGGACACGACATGGGTTTTGCCTGCCTTGGCCGGCTGCGCTTGGGCCTCGCTGCTGCCACAACTCCCAACAGACCACTCCGGAAATTATGTCATAGGGTCCTAGAAGCCCGCGAGGCCGGAGAGGAAGTGGTGCAGAAGTCGCGCCCCCACGCAAGTCCTCCAGACACCTTCCGCAGGCTGGCGTGCGCCCCGGGCCCTGGCAAAGCGCTGTGTGCTGAGGTTCGTGGCCCAGTCCGCTAGAGCATCAAGGACCACGTGTCAGGGGAGACCAGCAGGATCTAGTTCTCGAAGCCGCCCTTCTACCTATCTGCCGGCCTGGCTGGCGGGGTGCCTCACTATGAAAGACAGTTCCAAAGAATGTCGTTTAAGGTAAGCATTGTGAAGACGTGTTAATGACAAGGCGGCATACTTACATAGAAGCTCAACAAATCGACAATCCCTGGGTCAAAAATATACAATCTCTTGTGAAAAGAACCTCACCAAATGGGCTCTCCAGAGTAAGGTTCACTTCTGGGGAGCCGTAAGTCATACCTTTATAGGTAACATGAGCCTAATCCTTGCTTTCTCTGTAGAAAATCAGAAGTAGTTCATTTCACGGTGGTATTTAAATAATGTTAGCAAACTTCTGAGACCTTCTATGGGTTACTTCGTATGATTTTTAACTTACATTACAAATGTTAAGTTATATGACTCTTCCTAAACTCATCTTTTTTGGGACGATTAATGGAATCTGAATCTGGACTCTAGATTAAAGATCAAAGTCAAATTTCCTGACTTTGATAACTACATTGTGGTTACAGAGGTGAATACCCTTGTTTTTAGAAAGTACTACATTATTAAGGAATAAAGTGATACAATGTAGTATTTAACCTATTTTCAGATGGTTCACAAAAATAAATTGTATGTGTGTAAAGAAAAAGAATGAGGGAAAATGTTAAAAACTGATGAATTTGCAATAAAAGGTATATGCAAGTTCAGTATTCTTGTGACTTTTCTGTAAGTTTGAAATTATTTCAAAATGAAAAGTGAAAAACTTATCTTTTCCCTAGAGGCTTCCAAAATTACAAAGACAAATTCTGTGCTCTTCTAAAATTTCATTCTACTTATTTATATTCATTTTTCTTCCCCTGAAATATTTTCCTTGTTTTTTTAACACCACAAAGTCCCTGCTTTTGACTTTTATACTAAAATTATTGATGTTTAAGTCAAAAAGATTCTCAAGACGCTCTAGTACAGTTAGTTTCATGTGTAACTGTCACCTCAGACTGTAAACTCCAGGGCAGGGGCCAAGTCTTGATTTGTTTCCATTGCATCTAGCACAATGCCTGGCATGGAGCAGGTGCTGAATACAAGTCTGATTAAATGATCTTCAATTAGTAAGATTTTAGGTAACCATAACTTCCCATGATTTAGAACTCAGAAGAAAGTGTCAACAAGATAAATGTATTGTAGCTTTGGTTCCCCAGCAAGCTGACCCAAGAGTGTGGTTACAGGAAGTTTATCAGAGATTGTTCTTGTGATAAACACCTGTGGAAGGGAAGCAACAGAAGAGGGAGAAGCTGACTTCAGTACAATCTCAAGGCCTCAGTGGACCCCACAGGAAACTGGGAAATGTCCTTCAGGGTTGTCTTAAGTTGAGACAAGGCAATTCCTGAAGAAGGCTTTCTGGCAGCAAGACTTCCAGCTGTTGGGAAATAACCCTTTAGTCCTAAAGGGGAACTTGGGGAATGCATTATGGCTTTAACTATATACATGGGCCATATTAGGATACCTATGCTAACAAAGCAGCAATTTGTGTTCAAGACAAGTATGTTCAGCCCCAATTACGAGTTGAAAATCAAAGATGGCTTCTGTGTTCAGATTGCTTCAAGGCTTGTAGGAATGTGATAAAGGATGGAGTGGAGAGAATTATATATGGCTGTACATGAGGGAGGGGACCAGGGTGTATATGTATGTGGTTGTATATGCAGTAGAGGTACTGGTAAGCTGCATCTCAAGGTATAAGGGAAAGTGTCAGGAAATGAGACAGGAGAAGTAAGGAAGGAACAGCTCATAGAAGCTGGCCCCTGTATGCCATGCTTAAGGAACTTGGATTTAACAGACGCCAACCAAGGAATTTAGGCAGGGAAAAATACATGATGGATGATATGAATGGTGGAGGTGGCAGAGGTGGATTTGAAGAAGAGACTAAAGGAAGAGAGACTGCTGCCATAATCCAAATGAGGAAGTATGCCTCATTTAAAGCAGTGGTGATGAAGTTGAAGAGACCTATCGAGAGAGCTTTATAAACTAAAATTACCCATACTTGGTGATAGTTTTGGATGTAGAGAAATGAGAAAAGGTAGAATTCACCACTATGTAACATTTTTTTTTACTTGAGGAAAGAACTTTTATTTATAGTTACATTAAACCTCCCCCAAGAGATGAACTAGATATACATACGTTTTTACACACTCATATTTACTACATTCAAGCTAGGAGAATTTAGATAAAGCTATCAAACAGAAAAGGAAAATCAAATCTTGACCACAATTTTCCCAAATCCTGATCTTCTTCATAACTTTGGCTATAAAAGATTACTAGAGAATTATTGTGGAAATTCCCTTTTATGCCCAAAATATCCTCAATGGTATATATGGTTTAACAAATGGTTACTCTATTTTCAAAAAGTAAGTATGTCTAGTTGCTCTTTTAAAAAAGCAGGAATGTTTCTTTCAATGATTAATGCAGCCATTTATATGGAATTATTTTCTTTAGTTGTCTGATGATAGAATATAAAATCCTTTAGGGGATTCAGCTGTTCTTATTTCTGGTATGATGTAAGAGTTTTATTTATTCATGTTTCCTGTTCTTGTTAATGTGGGTAATGGTTGATAGGAAAATAACAGCTCCTAATTTTTCTTCCCTCATAGACCCTCAGCAATCAGCAGTTGTTTTTTAAAAAATTATTTAATGCACTTGCATGCCTTGATTTGATCCATGAAATTAATACTGAATGCTAACAGGTGGTGGAATGTCAGGGACAGCTGTGTAGAGTATGGTTTTGTTCAGGTCAGTTTCTCCTTTTCCACAACCCAGCGGGATTCATCATGTACTGGTGCCAATAACTGACACACCACTCTTCTTTCAGGATTACTTACAGATTTATGGATTGATTTGTCCTTTTATATGTCCTCCAACTCTGAAACCCTGTGAAGAAGCGATTCTGTGGTCCTATGTGTGAATTCCATTTATAGAACTATTCTAAGCAACATGTTATATCACAACTATTAGACATAAAGGTAACCTCGAGATATAGATTGGGATTTAATCCTCCAAATATATATTTATTTTTCACTGATTTCTCTGTCTATAAAAGGAGAAATATAATCAGTGAGACTAAATCTAAACTCTGATGGGTGGTAATAATTATCCCCTTTATAAAGTTCTTTTATAAAGTTCTTCATCTCCAGATTGCAGTGGATCTTAAGTTATCTAGACCAATGACCTTAATTACCACTTATGAACACCCTGTAGTGAGCATCATAAAATGCTTCAGGCCGAGCACGGTGGCTCAAGCCTATAATCCCAGCACTTTGGGAGGCCGAGGCAGGCAGATCAGTTGAGGTCAGGAATTCGAGACCAGCCTGGCCAACAGGGCAAAACCCCGTCTCTATTAAGAAAAACACAAAAATTAGGTGGGCATGATGGCGCTTGCCTCCAATTCCAGCCACTGGGGAGGCTGAGACAGGATGATCACTTGAACCCAGGAGGTGGAGGTCGTAGTGAGCTGATATTTGCACCACTGCACTCCAGCATGGGTGATAGAGCGAGACTCCCTCTCAAAAAAAAAAAAAAAAAGCTTCATTTTACAATGTAGTTAGGGTTGACAAATATTACTTCCCTTCCTTCATTCTTTCTCCTGGACTGCTGCAAGTTAAGGATACAGAAACAATGTAGAGGTACTTGCTGCACAGCAATGTCTGTGGACTGTAGTTGCCAATTCAGTGTCTCCAGAACTGTCTCCAAATCTAATTTGTGCATGCATGCCTTTAAATGAAGAGGAAAATGTGGCACATATACACCATGGAATACTATGCAGCCATAAAAAACAATGAGTTCGTGTCTTTTGTAGGGACATGGATGACCCTGGAAACCATCATTCTCAGCAAACTGACACAAGAACAGAAAATCAAACACCGCATGTTCTCACTCATAGGCGGGTGTTGAAAAATGAGAACACATGGACACAGGGAGGGGAGCATCACACACTGGGGTCTGTAGGGGGTGAACTGGGGGTGGGACTGCGGGGTGGGGTAGTTGGGGAGGGATAACATGGGGAGAAATGCCAGATATAGGTGACGGGGAGGAAGGCAGCAAACCACATTGCCATGTATGTACCCATGCAACAATCCTGCATGTTCTTCACATGTACTCCCAAACCTAAAATGCAATAATATCTATATCTATATATATATATAATATATATATAAAATAAATAAATAAATGAAAAGGAGTAGCAATACAGGACTGTGGTTAAGTCTATGAAGTTAGCCTAAAATGTCAAATCCTGACTTTGCTACTTATTAGCTGTGTGACACTAGCTAAGTTATGTAACCTCTCTGTGCTTCATTTTGTAGTTGCAAAACTGTATGTACACTTATGCACCATATAATGATGTGTCTGTCAACAATGGACTGCATGTACTACAGTGGTCCCATAAGATTATAATGGAACATATATAGAAATCTGATATATGGCACTTAACGTTGGCATTGCAGATCAAGCAGGGGAAATGACTGATATTCAGTAATGTGGCTAAGAAATGTGTTTTTCCATATGAAAAAATAAACATAAATAAAGATATACATCTAGATTTGTGTAAGTATACTCTTAACGACAATGAAGAAATTGCCTAACAATGCATTTCCTAGAGTGTATCCCCATTGTTAAGTGACACATAACTATATAAGATGTTTCTAAAATTTAGTTTTTAGATCTATTTAATAAACGTAAGTCAACGCTGGAGAAATTTCTTCCTTTAAAAGGAAAAACATGCCTCTAAATGCCTTGTGCAAACAACTACAGAGTTATCTTCCAGAAATCCAAGTCTGATCATACTTGTCTTCTACAGGTTAAGAACCAAACTTCTTAAGCATGGCCCAGAAATTCCTTCATGATCTGGATCCTGCCATCTTTTATTTCCCAGAACTGACTACATTCCAACAATTCTCTCACTCACCCTATGTGCTTACATATTCACTACCCTACTCATCCTTCTATAATCAACTCAATTGTCTTCTGAAAATTTTGGTACTACCTCCTTCTTTCTTGATGAATGTAGTGCTCTTGGCACAAGTAAAACAGTGTAATAATATCTACCTCATGAAGCTGTTGAAAGGATTAAATGAAGTAACTTCTGTAAAACAGCTAGGACAGTAAATGCTTCAAACATAGTAGTTTCATTTGTAATCTCAGTATTCTGCAGGATGTCTCTTTTATAGTTCCTATACCAATATGAAATTTTGGATTTACAGTCACTTTTCTCCACAATAATAAATTCCTTGAGAACAAGGATTTTAGCTTATTTTTCTTTATATAGCCTATGGGGTAGCACAGTGCCTGGATGAATAAACAATGAAGCAAAACAGAATGAAATTTTATCAGAAGCTGACTAGCAAGAGATGGGACTTTCAAGCAACTTATCTGTTTCTTTTTTTCCTCTGAAAAAAAAATGTTGAATTTTACATCTTATAAAAACCCATTTTGGAAATCTGACAGCAGTCTTCTGGGTTAACTCTTTAGGGCTTTATACAGGAAAAGTAGGACATATATTTCTTTTTTCCTCCCATCAATAGCATACAGTTTCACATTCTGCTTTTGACTGGTAACATGCCAGAATTCTACTAGTTACAGTATTACTTAGTTCTAAAAAACAGGCCTCACTTAAATAACTGGAGTTTCATCTGTAGAACAGTAGTTATGCAGTACTACATGTTTGTGCAAAATGAACATACTGGGGGGTACTGGAGAGGTACACACAAGGAATAAGGTGATGCTGGCTCTGACTCATGCTCCTACTGTTTATTTATAGCTTCTTATTAATATGGGATTTGTTTAATTTGGCAAAAATACAAGATTTCAACTGACTGAGAGAGGAAGATGTAAGAAAATGCCTAAGCATAAAACTTCTACAGCTGAATACTAATCTGTAGCTCAGTGCTGTATCAACAGGCTCCCCAGGGGATGGTGCAAACTGAAACCACTCCAGAATTACAAATTTCATGAGCTGCAGACTTTACTGCTAAAAGTAAAGTAGTGGCTAACCGAAGATTTTATTCCTCTATAGACACCTCCATTTATAAATGCTAAATTCACTAGTTGAAGTTAGATTTAAAATGACTCTGCCCTCTCACTCTGATTTTGCTTCTCAACACTTAAACCAATATTTTACTACATATTTTTCTGTGTATTTGTTTAGCATCTGTCTCTAGAATGTGGGCTCTGGAAAAGAGATTGTTTTGCTCATTGCTGGATTCCTTGTAGTGATAACAGCCAGGAACATAATGGCTATTCAGTAAATATCTTGTGGGACTAATGACAGAAAATTGATTGAATTTCTTAATTCTTTGAGGATAACTGCAGTTGGAAGAACCTTTTTTAAAAAAAAACAACAACTTATAAAAGTAAGGCAATTACTCAGATACTCACACTTAGTATGAATAAAGTTGTTTTGGATAGTAAAATCAATTCCTAAAAAGTCTGAGGAAGAAACCTTTTAAGCTCTAAAGATAATTCACATTTAAATTTTCTCTTAAAGAGCAACAAAACACTATTCATTAAAAAAAATTTTAATGTTTTTGTATTTATCACCACTGTTCATCTTCTTAAAGCAGAGGAGTTGTTTCAAAATGAAAGTAAGATTCACATTTTGGTGGATGGGAAATATGCCTTTCTAGTTTTATATTTTAAAATCAGGTCAACTGCACAAAACTGCAGTAAAATAAAAATAAAAACAATTTAATCTGGAATTTTGGTTCTAGTAAATATTTTACGTAAGGAGACACTATATTCTCCCTAATCTATGCTGAATACAAAATTGGCCAAATAATCCTAGGAGAAGAATGGCTTTCAAATAATCAGTAACCATATATGCACAGAAATTCTGTTGACTATTTCTCTTTGCATAATAGAATATTATACATACATATTTTAATGAAAAATAAGATAAACTTTTAAAAGCTGACCCAAAAGCCTCAGACCTAAGTTGCTTCATCAGAATAGACTTGAACTGTTTTATAATCTGAATTCAAATTATCTTAATGTCTTTATTTTCAACAACCTGTGGATCCCTATTACATATAAAAATTCCTATTATATATAAAAAAGGTAACAGGCTTCATCTGGAAATGAGGAACAATGAATAGCGACTTTATACAATCACATTTATTAACAATTACAGAACCTATGCTGATAGAATTTTAAAATCTGTATATGACTACGTACGTGTGTGTGTGTGTGTGTGTGTTTATGCTTCTAAGAAAATAATAAAGACTGCTTTTATGCTACAAGTGAAAATCATGCTTATTATATCTTACGAATGAACCCATGAAATAGTCATGTGGCTCCTATCTAATATCAATATGAAACTGTCAGACTAAAGGCTAGTTTCTTTACAATTATCAGCTGATGTCACTAAATCCATCCAAATGAATGTGATGCAGTCAATTTGAGTAAACCCTAAAAACAGCTGAAAACCTGGTGTCTGCTGTTACTCGGTTTTCTGACCGTAATCTAAGTCCCTAGTTCTATAGACATCACATGAAATGAACATTGAATTAGAATCAATACAGGAAATATTTAAAAGAACTCAAAAGTCACTTTTGCTTAAGATTATTAGAAGAGATTATACATACTATGGAGGGAGATTCTAGCTATCTTTCTATTTGGAAGAGCTCTTCCTTTCAAGTTTGATTCTCTTTCCTCACAAAATGGAAAAAGGGTAAGTCTAAATTATCTAAATCTAACCTTCATAAATAAACCCAGTTAGATAATGGGTGGCAATGTAATGCAACACTCTTGCAATTTTAATACTCTTTCAAAACATGCTAATTTTCTGTCTGTTTATGGGTGATAAGGAAAATAATAGCATTAAAATGAATCTTTCTGGGGTGTCGGGGGAAAGAATGATTTTGCTAAATCTAACGAAAACTCCTCTCCCCTTGTTGTATCCATTTATGGGTTCTTTCTATGTAGCCATATGCTTCCAAGGTCAATCCCCTGATGATAAAGAAATATACATATCTTGAATAAATACTATGTGTTAAGCACTGTGCCAGTACTTAGTATTTCATTTAAACCTCTCAACAACCCAGGAAGAGTTATTAATATTACTATATTAGAGTTAAGGACATTGAAAATTAAAACTGAGATCTGTCTGACTCCAAAGCCCATGCTACCTGATTTTCTACTAAAAAAAAAAAAACAAAAACAAAAAAATAATGCAGTACTGACCACCCTAAAAGTTTTCTCCACTAAACTAAAAAGTAATGACTCAAAGTGGAAAAACTTTCTTTCTTATTTCTGAATAAGCCTGCACAATACTACAGCATAAACTATTCATGTGCTGTTTCTATATTCTTTAAGCCAATGTATAGAATATGCATATGTGTATACATGCATAATATATAATATATATATAGTTTTAAAAGATTCATTCTACAGTCTGATTCTGAAGCTCTTCTTTACCAAATTAAGGAAAATAAACTACCAATAGATTAGCCTAGAAGTATCAGTTCTTCTTATAAGAGGCTTATTTTTAGTTCTTCTTTCACTTTTCAGTGTATTTCCTAGCACTGTGTTCTATTCAGGCACATATTATGTGTTTGTCTCATCTGGTCTCCAGAATTTTGGTTTGGCAATATCTTCTGCTACCCATTACACTTTTGCTATAATTATCTACAGTATATATTATGTTTCCAAAGAATATATAAATAACATTTCATTGGTTAAGTATAAAGACTGGAAATTTGAGGTTGAAGAAGTTCAATCATAGGATACTGTTTTAAGAAGTTCCAGCAAAATGTGCAACCTAACAAATTCAAGGATAACACAAAGAAAACTGACAGTGTGGTAGAACCTATTTAACTTGGCTTTGCTTTAATTCTTCCTTTAAAAGCTATTAGATGAAAACACAGCACTGAAGATCATACAATACTGGATATCCACAACACAAAATGAACTCTACATACACCTTGTACATATACAAAAATTAATTCAAAATGGATCATATGCCTAAATGTAAAACCTAAAATTGTAAGACTTTTAAAAAAAAACATATGAGAAAATATTTGTGACTTTCAGTTAGGCAAATATTTCTTAAGACCACAAAAGCACAGTCCATAAAATAAAAAGATGACATACTGGACTTCATCAAAATTAAGAATTTCTGCCCTTTGGAAAACACTAATAAGGAGATTTAAATACAAGCAACATATTGGGAGAAAATATTTACAAGTCATGTATTTGATAAAGGACTTGTATACAGAATATATAAAGAACTTGCAAAGCTTCCCAATTGCTGAACATGAGGAGGTACCTAGAAGGTAGCCTATTAGGAGGGGGTATGGAAGCTCCATATCCCTTCCACATAGCTTGCACTATGTATCTCTTCCATCAGAATATTCATATGTATCCTTTGTTAATCATAATAAACCAGTAAACATAAACACTTGCTGGCTTTCATGAAGCAAGTTGCCATGTTGTGAGCTGCCGTATCAAGAGGCCCATGTGGCAGGAACTGCGGGTAATCTCCAACTAAGCAAATAACTGAGACCCTCAATATGGCATCCCACAAGGAGCTGAATTCTACCAACAATCATGTGAACTTATGAGTGGAACCTTCCCCAGTAAAACCTTGAGATGTGACTGCAGCCCTGGCCAAGACTATGATTAAGATGAAACCTTGGAGTAGAAGACCCAGCAAATCTATGCCTGGACTTCTGACCCACAGAAACTGTGAGATAATAAATGTGTGTTGTTCTAAGCTGCTAAACAAAACAACACACACACATACACACATACACACAAAATCCTCAAAATGAAATCTTAATCATTAGAAAATAACCTAATAAAAAATGGGGAAAGATTTGAACAGTCCTTTCACCAAAGATTTATGCATGGCAAATAAGCACATAAAAAGATGGTCAAAATTAATAGTCATTAGGAAAATGCAAATTAAAACCACAGTGAGATACCACTACACACCTCTATTAGAATAGCTAAAATTAAAAAGAAAGGCTATATCAAGTGTTTCCAAGGATGTGGAGGCACTGGAACTCTTATTCCCACTGGTGGGAATATAAAATGGTACAACCACTTTGGAAAGTAGTTTAGTAGTTTCTCAAAAAAAGTTAAACATATGCCTACTATATAACCCAGCCTTTCCACTCCTAGGTATTTACGCAAGGGAAGTGAGTGCATATGTTCCTACAGAGACTTCTACACAAATATTCACGGTCGCTTTGTTTGTAGTAGCTAACAGTAGAGGGTGAATATATAAGTAAATTGTGCTTTATCCCTACACCAGAATATTAGTAAAGAAATGAACTACTGATACAAGCAACAGCATGGATTAATCTCAAAATAATTCTGCTGGAAGGAAATATATATAATTATGATCCTTTTATATATAATTTTTAAAACTATAAACTAATTTGTAGTAACAGAAAAAGATCAGTTGCCTGGTGACAGAACAAGGAGAGGGCAGGGAAAAATCACAAAGGTTCATGAGAAACAAAACTTTTGAGACTGATGGGCATGCTAATTATTCTGACTATGGTGACAATTTCACATATATAAGTATATACATATATATATATACACACACATATCAAAATGTGGAGTTAAATATGTACAGTTTATTATATGTCAATTATACCTCAATAAAGCTGCTACAAACTGAATCTTCACCTTAAAAGAACACACATGGCATTGCATGGCACATAAAATTTCATTATCAATTTTAATTTTGAAACTATGTTAAATAATAAATCTTTGCTTCATATACCAGAGAATTAGATTCAAACCAGCCACTCAAGACAGAAATCTAAACACAAGGATTTTATTGTTGTATAAAGACAGTCTTCCAAGTAGCATAGTTCCCTGATTGCTATAAAGCGTAGCTCCTCAGAAAGCAATAAGGACAGATATTCAAGATAAGCACTAAATGTTCAAATATTCCTGATTGTAGCAGCACAAAATTGAAGTTTATATATTTGGAAAATGATAAACGACATGCCAAATGAAAACAAAATGGTATTATTAAGTTACATCTACAAATTATTGTAAAATTTCTAGCTACCAACAGCTAGAACTGAAGAAAGGTGTTAGGGAAGAGAAGATGAGGAAAGAGAGGGATGATACTTTTCCTCACAGCATTTCAGAGTGTTAAAAAAAATTTCAAAGATGCTGGATGATGTGAGCAGAAATAAAAGGTGCTGCGTAAAGATGTAATAATACAGTGTGACTATCATACATTCTAGAATATTTTTATCCCCAGGCGCTAAGATGTAGTAGCTTTAAGTAAGGTGCCTGCAGAGCAGGCAGGTCTTGGCTTAGCTGATTCGTCTCCATAAAGACCTCCCCACACAGGACAGCCCCTCCGAGATTGGTTAATGTGTGCTCTTACGACACCCTATATTTACATTGTTCATCACAACCATTGTACCATATTGTAATTAACTATATGTCTTTCATTCTCTAAATTACAAACTCCCTGAGTAGAGAGGCTGTGTCTTATTAATCAACTGTAACTCTACACCTGGCATTTTGTCACAGAGATTTGACTTTAAAGCATACTGCATATTGGCACTCCACTAAGGCCTCACAATCCAAATGTCTCTTGACTATCCCACTGGCCAAGACAACTACTACATACTTGTGCCTCTCTGCTTAAATCTCCTATACCTCCTCCAGTATCCTCACTTTCAGCTGATGACATCAGTTGAGATGTCCTTCACTGGGAAAACAGAAACTGTTAGAAGTGTCTTCTCTTTATCTTCCTGGAACCTAAGGTCCTATCTATGAACTCATCTTGCCTCTACCATAATGTCCTGCCTTATCAGCAAAGGGCACATCCTTCCACATGTTATCTGAATTCCACCCTTTTGCCCCATCTCAAGGACTTCACTTCTCTTTTAACATTGCTTTCTTTTTATCTAGGGGTTTGTTCCTTTAAAATATATATTGATATCTAGAGTTTAAAAAACAAGACAAAACCCTACCTTTTCTCTATTTTCTTTCATAGGCAAAAATTTTAAAATAGTTATGCTGTTCTCACTTCCTATTTAATCCATTTTTAACTTTTACTTTCATGTCATGACTAAAGGGCTCTTGTCAAGTTTATCAGTGGCTTTCATGTTGACATATCCAGTGAAAACTAATCCTTCATCTCATCTAATGTCTCAGCAGTATTCAAGAATAAACCATTTCTTCCCTCTTCAAAAGTCTCTTCTCTTAGTTTTCTCCCTATCTGTTAACTGCTCCTATTTAGTCTCCTTTGCTGCTCTTATCCTTCTCCAATTCAAAATCTAATTTGGTCCTGAATCCTCCTCTCTCTATATACTCTCTTCCTTGATGATTCCATTATTCCCATGCAAATCCATGGGATAATGTATACAAGCTGGCCAGGCATGATGGCTTATGCCTGTAATCACACCACTTTGGGAGGCTGAGGCAAGTGGATCACTTGAGGTTGGGAGTTCAAGACCAACCTAGCCAACATAGTGAAACCCTATCCCTACTAAATAATACAAAAATTCGCCAGGTATGGTGGCGCATGCTTGTAATCCCAGCTTCTAAGGAGGCTGAGGTGGGAGGATCATTTGAACCCAGGAGGCAGAGGTTGCAGTTAGCCGAGATCACACCACTGCACTCTAGCCTGGGAGATGGAGTGAGACTCTGTCAATAAATAAATAAATAAACAAATGTGTATAAGCTGACAATTCTTAATTCCTCCTCTTAGCTCAGATCTATCCTCTCCTGAGTCCCAGATTCAGAGCCAATTGCACACATTCCCTTGAATGTCTCACAGACATTTCAAATTTAAATGTGTCCAAAAATAACTCTCCACATTTATACCAAACATATTACCTTGCCCCCCAAATATTTTTATTTTAGTAAATTACTAAGTCCTTTCTACCTAGTAATTCAAGACAGAAATCTAGCTACAAAATGTATTTAGAATCCAAATCTAGCTACAAAATGTATTTAGAATCTATTGATCATTTTACTGCCATCATCATTTTGCCAGAGCTACTGAAAAAGACTTCTAATTGGTACCTCTGCTCTCTCTGCTTCTACTGTTAACAGATCTCTCTCTAATGCACTGTCCACGTAGCACTGAACATCCTTCTACAAACTAAACCATTCATGTTATTCTGCTGCTTAAATCCCTTCACTGGCCCTCAGAATAAAACTCAAACTATTTACTATAGCTCATAAGGCCTTGTGGATCTAGCCCCTTCCAATCTCCCAAACCTCATTTTCATTACTCAACCCCCATCCCATTCACTACTCCTGTCATGTTGGGTTTCTTTCAGTGCCTCAAATAAAGCTCTTTCCTGCCTTACTTAACTGCCCTTATATGCTCTTTCCTCCGCCTGGAATCCTTGAATTCACCCTATGTTTGAGAAATCAGCTAGATGTCGCTGTCTGAGGAGAGCATCCTTGTTATTCTCTGAGCCCACTGTGTGTTTTCATCATAATACTTATTATATCTGTCAACTGTTTTGCTAATTTATCTGTTTAGCACCAACTAAACTAAAAGCTCCCTGAGCACAGAGGCTCTGTATTATTTATCACTGGAACCCATCCTCCTTGCATATCCTCAGAATACTCAGTAGGTACTTCCTGTAAAACTATTTTCTGAGTTCATGAAAATCTAAACCTTAAGAGAAACAAGCCTCCTAAGATCTAGTAGTAGAATAATGAAGAAAGTTATGAAAACACATTATTATGGAGTTTAGTTATATGGACTCCACTACTAAAACTTCTATCTAAATACAACAAAGAAGAATGTATACTTTGTTTTATAATAGTATTATTAAATTTTTTTGGAAAAGTTTCTAAATTTTTTATTTTATCTAAAACATATTTTAATATTTCATATGAAAATCTATTACATATTTTTTCTTATATTTAAGAATGAATTGTTGGCTTAAAAGATGGGAGATTAGAAAACTTGCCTCCTTAACCCACAACTATATTGTCTACATATAAGATACAGAAAAAGATAAAATTGATATACTTGATAATTTTATGACTCATGGAAATGTAGAATCCAGCAAAGAAACTAGTCAAAATTGTTAATAAAAAATGACTGTGTGTTGAAAGCCATCTTTCTCGTTTCAGACGTATTAATAATCTATCTTCTTGTCTCTTTTGCCACAAAAGCATCTTTCAAATACTATAATGGTGCCAATTAAGTTGCGATGTCATTCTGTGACCAATCATGTAGAGTTCAAAGAAAAAGGAACTGGATATTTTAAACATAGATATGATGAATCCTCTAAAAGAAAAATTCTGTTACAGCTTTTCATATTGGAAATGAAAAGATCATAGAAGTATTCTATGTTTTAAGTTATTTATTTTTATTTTTATTTTTTGAAAGAAAGAAAAAGAGAGAAAAGAAGAAAGAAAGAAAGAGTGAAAGAAAGAAAAAAGAAGAATATAAGAGAGAAAGAAAGAGGAAGAGAAAAGGGAGAGAGAATGGGATTCTTGTTCTATTGCCCAGGCTAGAATGGAGT
>CAUYLG010050512.1:0-29566 GCA_963573385.1 Cacajao melanocephalus
CTGCAATGAACATTCGTGTGCATGTGTCCTTATAGTAGAACGATTTATAATCCTTTGGATATATACCCAGTAATGGGATTGCTGGGTCAAATGGAATTTCTATTTCTAGGTCCTTGAGGAATCACCACACTGTCTTCCACAACGGTTGAACTAATTTACACTCCCACCAACAATGTAAAAGTGTTCCTATTTCTCCACATCCTCTCCAGCATCTGTTGTCTCCAGATTTTTTAATGATCGCAATTCTAACGGGCGTGAGATGGTATCTCAAAGTAGTTTTGATTTGCATTTCTCTAATGACCAGTGATGATGAGCATTTTTTCATATGTTTGCTGGCCTCAGGTGTGTCTTCTTTTGTAGAGTGTCTGTTCATGTCCTTTGCCCACTTTTGAATTCTTAACCTCTGCTGTTGTAAACAGAGACAGTACCTTGCTGTTGTGATCAAAATTATAATCCACTAAAAACTCATTAAATTTTGAGTCATTTGTTAGTCTACATGCATTTATGGTTCAATGGTTCTTAAAGTCTGACTACTACTACTACCGGATGGTCTGAAAGAAATTTTTTTTTATTATTAAATATAGATCCTCATCCTTGAACCAGGTGAGAACTTCTAGCTTACTGGGTAAAGTCTAATTAACATGGTGCAGAATTCCATCCATGGCAGGGCTCCTGCAGTCTCCAGCCTCATCTCCAGGCACCCTCTGCTTCCTTGAGAAGGCAACGCTTACGTGTCCAACAATTCCTTCCTTCCACTCATATTTGTTATGTACCTGATGGTGTCCAGCTCAGGTCTCAGCTCCTGGAAAGGGACAAGGAAGCCCCAGACCCTGCTTTTTTGGCGCTTACCTTCCAGTCCCCTGACAAATCACGCTGCATCACACCTGCACATCATCCTTTCTTCAGAAACGTCCGGCCTCCTCATCTGTCTGCCAAATACCCACACGTAATGCAGACAATTCAGGTTTCGCCCTTTGCAGTGAACTTTGTGCAGCTTTCCCAGATAAGTGGGCTCCTCGTACTGGTTCCTTGCTGGTGCCTCTCTCATGTTACTCCCCAGCCGATCGGGCAACGGTCCTTGATCTGTAGAAACTCCTGGTTAAAGTGTAGGTATCACCTACACAGAGTAAGTCTCCTCAGTGTTATGCAAAACCGGCTCATATCCTGGCACAGAACTCTCTTCCCCCAACAATTGATCCAGCAATTCTCAATCCAGGCTGCACACTAAAATCATCTTGGGAGCTTTTTAAACAGCACCACTGCCAGGTTTCCTCCCCAGAGAATCCAGTTTAATGGGTCTCGGGTGGGGCCTGAGCATAGGTATTATTTACAGGTTCCCTAAGTGATTCTACTGGACAGCAAGAGTTGAGAAAAACTCACACAGAAGTACAAAAATAAAGGCCGGATGATGCAGTCCTTCAGGAAGCTCCTGCACATCTCACTGGCCTATCGAGGGCATGAACTAGGTCATGAGGACAAGGCAGAATCTCACAGGCACCTCCCTGCTGAAAGCGGCATGAAGTGCTGCCTCACAGCGTCACTCTGGGGCCTGTCTTTTGCCTGGGTCTAGCTTAGCAAGAGCAATGGCAAGAAAGGGTTTGGGGGTTAACAGACTGGTTCATTCCAAGGGTCAAGGGTTGGTGGTTGGTAGCAGTGAGTGAGTCCACGTTAGCCTTCTTGCTGGAAGGAGGGCCAGTAAGGTTGTCCTCATGTTTACCATCTGAATGAACACTTCTAGAATCTTCCAAGATGTGCCAACCCTTGATCCTTGGAATTAACAGTCTCTTGACTCCCAAACCCCTTCCTGCCATTGCCCTTTCTCAGCTAGACCGGGGCAAAAGACAGGCCCCAGAGCTATGCTGCAAGGCGGTGCTCCGTGCTCCATCTCAGAGAAGAGCAACCTAGAACCCCATTTCAGAATTCCCTCAGTGAAATGTATGGAGGAAGGACCCTGATTCGTGTCATGAGGGGCAACACCCCCACTACCACCATCCTGCTTTTTATCCCCCAGCCCCAGCAAGGGTACAGTGTGGCTACAGGGGGTGTCTCTGCTGTGATTGATCCCTTTGTGGGGAATGGGTCAGGTCCTCTGAAGAAAAGGTGTAAGAAGAATAAAAGAGTGCATTGTCAATACTTGCAAGCCTTAACTGGCATCATCTGATCTGGGAAAGGTGTGATGGGGTAGGATCATCGATCACTGCTTAATTTCCACTGGTTTCTGCAGGGTGCAAACGAGGAAATTAGATATTGGGCCTTCCCAGCAGATCAAGAAACCCATGTCAGATGCAGCAAAATCAGCCTCTGTGGCCAGAGGACAGAGTCATGTGGTATCTTAAAAGAAACAAAGAACAAAAAGGTTTCCAAGACCGTGCTCTGAAATCTCTGCTCTTCAGCACAGACTCCAAGCTACTAAAGAAAAACCACAAGGAAGTTTCCTTTTTTTTCCCCCTAGTATCTTCTCCCTACCTCCAAAAAAAAAAAAAAAAAATTGAAAATCCATGAAGTATTAGCTATTTTTAGAAATTTTAACTTTTGTATTATCTAACCTACGTATTTCCTGAGCACTTTAAGTCCGTTTTAATTTTGTGCACTATTTAATGGTAAATCATGGTATATATCCTCAACATAATACTTTATGTCCTTGCCGTCCAATTATGCAGTCAGCCTTCACTTCTTCAGACTAAACAATATAACTTCAATTTGCATATGTTCTCCAGGTTATTGCAAAAGAAACCTGTTTCAGTGCATTTGAAGTACAGAACAGTGATCATTTTAAATCACACTCGGTTGCCCAGCTTTCCACTTGAATAAAATTCAGGTACCATTTAGTTCACAAAGATAATTTTACTTCAAGATTTACAGCTGTGTCTCTCGTCTAAGGCAATCTTCCTCCCCCTCTCCCCAGCCCTATTTCTTTCTTATCGGCCCTCAAACCCACAAGGCCTCGTTCAAAAATGATGAATCAAGAAGAAAATATAATGGAAATAGCTGCTGTATTAGAAAAATGCACTGGGAATCTTTGAAAACCAGGGAGAATATATTAATAGTCTACATTTCTTTTATCATATTGAAAAAAAAAAAGGCAGGCTATGCCTTACAGCAAGGCTGCAACAGTGTGCGCCATGTAGGAAATGTATCCGTAAGGGCATGTCGCCTAAATGCCCATCATTAACCAAAGCAGGAGCAGCCCACCTGGAATTCCAGCCAGGTGGGGCCACCGAAACATAATGGAAATTGCCCAGCACACACTATGCGCGTCTTCATCACACTGCTCAATGCTGAGCATGACCGCATAGGACAGCCCTCTTGTATGACACTAAGGTTTTGTAGGTGACCTGCCACCTGTTCGTTTTCCACTTCCTTTTTTCTTCTATGGTGAGGTCTTTGACCTGAGTTGAGGGTAGGACAGATTTTGGTGGGAAGACGATGATCTGAGTTTAAAGGGACCCTGGGATACCCATGTGCAGGTGTCGGGTAGGTTAATGGGAATACGCACCCAACGCTCTGGAAAGAGGTCCTTGCTGGAGATGGAACTCTAGGGTCCTTCACATTGGCATGGCTGTTGGAAGCACGGCTGAATCAGAGTTATTGAGGAGCACACGCCTCTGAAGGAGGAAGAACAAGGAGCCTTGGGAGCACCAATAATTGCTGAATATGTGAGCTCCGTGAAAGGAAGACAAGTGGAAGGCTGTTGTGGCATGGAAACTAAGGCAAGAGAGAGTTTCCACGGGAAGGAGGGGTCATGCGAACTGAATACAGTCCTTTGGATTGTAGGCAGTGGATGGTACTATTTAGGAGTTCTAAATAGAGCTCTAGTAACCTGAGCAAGAGTAAGTTACAATGAAACAGTTACAGGTAAGCGAGAAGCTAGCTAGAGTTCACTAGACTAAAAAAGAGTAAGAAAGGAGTAAGCGGTCACAGCAAGATAGGTACATGGAACGGAAAGAGTTGAGAAGGCGGTGTGGACACTTAGCTCTTCTGTCCACAGGTTGTACGACTTCAATCACCCGACGGGCATGTGAGCACCTTCAGTGTGACAGTCTGTTCAGCACTGGAGCCGTACAGATAAACAAGACAAAGTCCATGCACTCAAAGAGCTTTCCGTCTGTGATCCCAGAGAGACATCTGGACAGAGACATCAAAATACAGAACAATAAATTCTGGACAGAGCAGTGTTTAGCACAAGTTGTGATCTGGAGACAAAGGCAGCCCTTGCTCTCATGAAGCTCACCATTGAGGGATGCCCACAGACAGCTGTGATAGAGTAGAAGGGATAAATCTTTAACAGAGGGTGTTTTACTTGGGACACCCAGAAAAAAATGAAATAAATTCTAACTGCAGATTCAGGAAGTTCTCCATGAAAAGGTGACGTTTGATTCAAAACTCGAACAATGTGCTATCAAGGTGCATGCATTGGCAGAGATCGTCACTTCAGGCAGAGGATGTAGCGTTTTAAGGGTTTAAGGGGAAGAAAATGTTCTTTGGTTTTTTTTTTTGAGACAGAGTCTCACTCTGTTGCCAGGCTAGAGGGCAATGGCGCAATCTCGGCTCACTGCAACCTCTGCCTCCCAGGTTCAAGCGATTCACCTGTCTCAGCCTCCCAAGTAGCTGGGATTACAGGCGTGCACCACCACACCCACCTAATTTTTATATTTTTAGTAGAGATGGGGTTTCACCATGTTGGCCAGACTGGTCTCAATCTCTTGACCTCGTGATCTGCTCCCCTCGGCCTCCCAAAATGCTGAGATTACAGGCGTGAGACACCGCACCCAGCCAAGAAAAAGTTTTAAGAAGAAACTTCTGGAGACACTGTCTTGATGCAAGGGGTAAACGTAAAGTGCAAATCTGGAACACAGTGTCAGACTTCTTAGGAGAGTTACTTGGATCAGGGCCTTTGAAATCACCCAGACCCCAGTTCCCTAAGTGCTCTGGTCTAAAGCGGGGCTCCGTGCTGTGGAGACAGTACCAACCTTTCATCTTCCCGAGGCACGCCCCTGGCTCCATGATAGAGCCGTACAACAAGCTCGCCCTCTGTTACTGTGTGTGCACACATGTAAGTGCTCTCTACAAGTCTGTCCGTATTCCTGCCTCTCCTCCAGTGCTTCTCAGGCAACGACATTACCCTGGCCTCAAGGAAAAAAAAAAAAGAAAACACCAGACCCCGTTGTTTGGAGATTACTGAGTCAACCTACAATGTGCTCACGCTTAAGCACCCATCTGTGGTTCCACCAGGAAGGTCACATATTCTCTCTCCTAAAAAGACCTCATGTCTCGATATAAGTATTTGTTTGTGAAAATGCAGTATTGTATTGAAATTACTGTATAAAGATAGGGCCTTGGTACAAAATCTAGGCATGTGAGGTTTAAACACAGTTGGATACATTTTTTAAATCACATTGCAACTTTTAATTAAGGCGAGGGAGCTTAATTTAAACAAATAAATGATGAGTGTTGACTACCAGAGTCTAAACAAGACTGTCGTTTTAAAATGTAATCAACGTCCTCCCCGTTTTCAGACATTATCCTGGTCTGAATTCCTCGCCGTGTCCTCTCTGCAACGAGAGGCGCAGTAAGCTGTGGTCGTGTGTCTGTTTTCACAGCTCCTTCTTTGGCGACAACCGGATAACACACACAGCCATCAAACCAGGCTCTAGGTTTGCCCCAGACATCACACTGGCCTGGACATGATGGAATATTTTCAGGCACATAGAAACTTGGCCTTTATTCTTCAGGGTTGTAAATCTGGCACCTCTCAGCATCCGTAAATAAGCTTTTTTTTAAAGCCCAAACAAACCATAAGGAAATCCTGCATACTGAAACAAAAGGTATGAAAGCTAAGTCAGGACCCACGCTGCCATTGTGTCGCTTGCCAGGATGTGAGCTGCTGCCTTGGGAGAAAGATAACATGAAAGAGGCCAGAATCGCAGGGCTGAGACTACAAGTCCCATGAAAACAGGATAAAAAGTAGCAAGAAGTGTTCCCTGTGCTTTCAGCTGGGCCAGGCTGGGGGAAAAAATCAAAAGAGCAACTCTCTCCTGAAGTCCTTCAAGAAATGGAAACACGGGGCGGGGGCGGGGGTGGGGGTGGGGGTGGGGGAAAAATGAGAAAGAACACAAAGACCAAGTTAACGTTTTCAGGAAAAATATGGAGGCGAGAGAGAAAAAAAAGGCAGAATGATTTAATGCCAGCCAAAGGAACTAAGGGGAAGAAGGTGTGTTTTTATAAGCATGTTTGCTTGTGTGTGTGTGTGTGTGTGCCGGGAGAAGAGTGTGGAAAAAGAGAAACTAGGTCCATTAATGAAGGAGAAGGGTGTTGCAAGGGGAATGACTAAATTAGCTGAGCTTTTAAACTGCTTTTTAAAAAATTAGCTTAAATGAGAAAAATGAAGATAAGAGGTAAGAATGATTGCAAGGATGTAGTCAATAAACCATTGATAAGGCAGGGTTAAGGGTGTGTTTAGAGAAATTGAAGATATGCAAATGAGAGGTCAAAATAACAGTTGCTCAGTGGAGTGAGTGGAACTAGCTGAAGGATTTGGAAGACCACAGTGGGACTTCTTTTTTAGTAACCACTCAGTCTATAGGGAGTACTAAGGACACATGTCCCCACATTGTATCGCACCTTATACTAATACTGTGCATGAGAAATGCATCCATTGTTCTCACAGTCACACAGTCATGCGTTCGTCTGAGTCTGGTCTTTACCTCCAGTATCAGTAGCAATGTGATAGGACTGACCAAAGCAAGAGAGGTTCAAAACTCTTTTTAGTATGAAACAGAAACATATTCACTTCTCCCAATAAAAATGAAGGAAACTGAGGCATTGAGTAATGAAAGGAATTGCTGAAGATGAAACACCAAGTCAGTGACTAAGTTCGACCTATTTTTAAGAATTCAGACATATTCCCCCAAAAAGAAAGAGCGTATTTAATGTAGGATTCCAGATAGGGAGTCCCACTAATGCTAGGAACCGTTTCAGAAGTAGACCTTGCCTGCATTCATAATGTGACTGTTGCTGTAGTTAATTTTCCCCATTTGCCTACTCCAAGTTACACTCAGCAAATGGTACAGCTTAAAATCCAAACACCAAACTATTCTTTCTACCCTTACCCCAAGCAAATATCAGAAGGCCTCCAGCTCGCCTTTGTGAATTGCAAAATGAACCAGTGTCTGCCCCTTTACCCTTCCAGAGCTGTGGAGTCTAGGTCTACGCCCAAGAGATGCACGAAATGTTTTACTGGTTTCCGAAAAGAAGCCAGATTAAGGGAGAAGCAGACCTTCAGCAAGTGATAACCAAATGCAAGTTTTGAGAATTTGGCGGAAGAGGACGTAAGGTTAATGAACACCCCTATATATCTTTTTTTTTTAATTTTTTTTGAGACAGAGTCGCACTCTGTAGCCCAGGCTGGAGTGCAGTGGCGTGATCTCGGCTCACTGCAACCTTTGCCTCCTGGGTTCAAGAGATTTTCCTGTCTCAGCCTCCTGAGTAGCTGGGATTACGGGTGCGGGCCACCCTGCCCGCTAATTTTTGTATTTTTAGTAGAGACGGGGTTTCACCATGTTGGTCAGGCTGGTCTCAAACTCCTGACCTCTTGATCCACCTGCCTCGGCCTCCCAAAGTGCTGGGATTATAGGTGTGAGCCACTGCACTGGCCCCCTATTTAACTGCCTCTTGCTGAATTACCCAGCCCTGAGCTAACACCCTGCTGAATCACCCAGTCCTGTTGCAGGTTTATGCTGTGTCCTGGATTGGTCTCTGGTGTCCTTTCAGCTTCTGCCCCTGCAAACTGGGCAGTGCATCTAAGGTCTCCTGCTAACATCTGTCACTCATCTGAGCCACCTGATCTGAAGCGTTGTCAGGGTCAGTATTTTTGTTCTGCCTGCTCTGTTTTGCTAATGGATCAATGGCAGTCAGTAAAGAACAAACTGTGCCAAAGAAGAATGTCCTCTTCTTCTCTGCTGACTCAGCTTGGGACAGGAAGACGGGGGGCATTTGGCAATTGGGGAAGCCCTTGATTGTCCCTTATGAAATAACTGAAAATGGATTTGTGTTACCCTGGTTCTAAGAAGGTCACCCAGGTTGGATTTGAAAAGCAGAGGCACTGTGTCCACAAAATAAAGTGATAAGCAGTGAGCCATTTCTCAGAGCTAATGTGCCCGAGTGTGTACCACCGAGATCCATTTTATATCTCTCTACAGATTGGTGTGTTTTTTTTATGACAACCATCCCCATAGCAACCAGGTGTCCAGGCACTATATGGATCTCAAGGATATGAAATCTCAGCCTGGTGAGGGAAGCCCACTCTGACTGCGGTTTACTTGGAGTCGTTTCACGTTGAGGGCTGGTGTGCAGGTCAGGTGGCATGGGGCTTCTTCCTAAGGGTCCACTTGGACATGAGGGACCGCCCTGGTGAGAGAGAAGCCTTTCTTTTTCATTTTTACTAATAATCCCAAAGAAAGGGTAGGAAACAGGTAAATTAAATTTGAATGAAACTAAATGGGAAGATGGGGTGTCCCATCCCACACCAGTGGGATGGAAGAAACGATGTGGACAGCCACGGAAGAAATGACCATGTGAGACTCGCCCTGGAAAGCCCAGAACTGGAACCTCTGGGGGCCAGTATTCCAAAGAAGGAAGCTAGAAGAGATTTACCAAGCAGAATTATTTGAGGAGACTGGGGAGAGGGAGATGATGATGAAGCTGGAAAAAAGGGACATTACAGAGTGCACACAGCTGAGGGCTGCGCAAGGAAGGGGCAGCGTAGCTCTAGCTGGGCTAAAGCTTAGGTCCTGGTCAGGGAAATGAGGTGCTCCCGTGGGTCATCCAGGTGAGACTAGAGAGTGCACCCAGGGGAGAATGTTGAGGGCATGGAGAGTCATAGGACAGAATGTGGGACAGCCCATACAACAGCATCCTCTTCAGGTAGCTCATGCTCGCCCAGAGGCAGCTGCCTGGCGTCAGGCTGTCCCTAAGGTCAGCCTTGCTAATGCCAAGCCCCTGCCTTCCACAGTTACGCTGTCCTGGGGCTCTGGTGATGGTCCTCCTCACCTCAACGGGGACGGACAGTGGCTCCTTTTGCTTTGAAGTGATGCCCACGTACTTACTGCACAAGGAGGACGGGAAAAAGCCAGGAAGGGAGGCACCGCCACGCCAGCAGGGGCAATGTGACGACATGGAACAAAGGAACATGCAATTGGAATCCCAGGAAGAAGTTTAAGTGACATCTAAATAGGCTACAAATGGCCTTTTGGAGGGAACTCCCATCCCTGTGATAATCTAAACCAGAACCGGACGAGATGGGGTGGACCGCAGCTCGGGAGGAGCACGTGGGTGTGAGGGAGGAGGGGCAGGGTGACTTCATGCTCCCTTCTCTCTGTAATCACTCTGTCAACCCACGATTCCGGGAGGGGAGTTTGAAATGTGTGGTTTGTCTATTGCATGAAGATATCTGGATCCCCCAAATCTAGGTGTGTCTGGAAGAAAGCTGCCCTCTCCCAAAGGAAAGCTGGGGGTTAAATCCATAACTGTCAGGGCATCTGGCAACAAAAGAAAAGGAAACCACGTTCTCCATGAATGAAGGAAGAAGCAGGAAGAAGGCAGTTTTTTCTTTTTTAAAAACATGAATAAGATCCTCCAATAAGTTTGAGATTATTGAGCAAATTCTTTGAAAAGGTCCTTGGGTCACTAACCAACAGATCATAGATGTAGAAACCACATTCTTCCAGCTTCCCTTCCCATCCTGACCCCAGAGATAGCAGGTTGGGCGTCCTGGGGGTCTTTGTTTAGTTGACCATTAACAATTCATAAAAGTGCAGATCCCTGCACGATATTCCAGTCCTCGGAATGTTATTAGAAAATCCTATTTCTAGTCTGTTATGAAACAGAGGTTTTGATGTGCTGCCAGGTTTATGGGGAACTCTGGAAACAACACTTGCTGCTCTGAGAAGCTGATGCTGGGTGGGTGTTACATAAAGCTTTCCTAGCAACTTAGCTTTATCACAGAATGGGAGGCTGCAGTGGAAAAAATCAGACGAGTTAATGCAAAACCTGAGCCAACCCACTATCCCCATTTGCTCTAAGGCTGGCCAGCAAATCTGTGGGAGTGATTTTAACCCACGGGGGAGTGGCAGGCCCAGGGCTCCTGTTGACTGCAGATTCAGCCCAAGAATGCTCGGGCAGCTCTGAGCTGAAGGGCACCTTCAAACAGACCTCACGGAAGGCAAAACAGCTCTTCTTGACTCTGAACCAGTTGCTCATTGAAATTCACACAAACACATCTTCCTTTGCCTTCTTTGGGTCTTTCCCAGTTTCTTCGGGCACTGCAGGAACAAAGGGGAGTAAGGTCACGTCGTCTAATCCTTGCCAAGGGAAATGCATCTAACGGCATGCCGGTGTCTGAAGTCAATGGATAAGAATATCATTTCTAAACTCTTGGATTCAAAAGTATGCCTCTTAGGATGGAATCCTTCTGTGGCACTGGTTGACAGCTTTTTGGGGTTTCTAAAAAGCACATGTCCAGTCTATTGTTTTCAATCTCCCAGGGCTGGTGGGGTGGGGGTGGAAGGAGCTGGAAGAGGAAACCATGCAAAAATAAAAATCCATTTGGAAGCTGCAAATCAAGCCTAATAGCCTCTCCTGATCTGCTCACACATGGTGCCCAACCGGTGTTGCAGAGAGGAAGAGGAAAAGATTCCCCAGTCGTGAGGACAAGTGGAAGGCGAAGGGCTGGAATGGGGCGGGAGTTGGAACTCAAACTGGGAGAGGGAGGAAAGGCAGCCAGAGAGAAGATAGCTCCTTCGCGGGCAGCCCCTGTGACATGTGACCCAGGGACCTAATGCCTCCCTCTGCAACGTCTCTGCACCCAGGCTCTGCTGCTGCTTCCTCAACCATTATCTCATTTGGGAATGAAAAGATTGGTTTTATAAAACCAGTGTCCATGTGAAGGCAGTCATCCAGTTGGTGGAGAACCTTTCCCCACATAAATCAGATTACAGCAAGTCTAGATGTTTCCTAGCCCCAGTCCTTCTCGCTGAAGAGGGCTCAAGGTGGGTGGCAAGGTAGAGGGGTGGAAGGAGAAAAGGTTCTTGTTTGCCTTCAAACAAACAAACCCCAAGACATGCCAGCTGGTTCAGTAGGTGAATTCCTACTTCGGGTAGTCCTTGAGAGTCACCAGAAATTCAGGAGAGAAACTGCACTGAGATTCCATTAATGGTGAAAAAAAAAAAATTAAATGGGCAACACAAAAAGAAGATGATCAGCCTGCCCAATGAGGACTGCGAGTCCAGCCAGAGTCCCTAGTACCATTAGATCACATTGTGTCCATTTAATAATAAGAAGAAGGGGCACCCTCTGCGGAGGCTTCACCCAAGGAGTCCTGCCCCACCCGCAGGCTCGGGCGCCCGCCTGCAGACCTCGGACGCCAGCCAGGGTCTTGTCGTGCAAAACCATCCATAGCCAGCATGGCCGTAATGAGCCCATTTCAATTGAAATGAGATCAATACTACTCATTTTTCTCTTGCTGGCTCCCGAATGATTCATGAATCTGAAAACTAGTTCATGAATCAGAGCGGGGGGGGGGGCTGGGGCGGAGGCAAGGGAACATTTGTGCAGTCGGCAAACCTCGATTCCTTTCATGAACCCAGCCGTGAGTTGCATAACGCTGGCCTGCCTGCTAGTTTAAACCAGTCTTTTCGGAAGCAGCTTTCAGCTTGACTTATTCACCTATTTTCCTTCTGGAAAGGGAAAGAATGACACTGGGTACTGATTGTGTGTCTGTCTCAGGGGATTTTTTTTTGGCTGTTTGTGTGTGAAGCTATAGGTGCTTCCTGGACAAGGACATGTGTCCGTGTGTGTGTGCATGCATGCATGTGTAATGGTCTTTATGTGCACATCCTGTGTGTGTGTGTGTGTGTGCATAAGCGAGTAACGTGTGACCGGCCTCGGGCCCTTTAAACCTGAACGGGAGCCAAGTTCATTTCTCAGCGGAGTTTCATAAGGAAGCATGAGCTGGGGCAGTTGGAAACCACATCCCTGTGAGTGCTGATTACAGCCTACTAAGGAAAATGAGATTTTTATCTCACAGGAATTCAGTTATAAAAATAAAATACAGCGTCTGGCTTGATTCAGCTAAATGTACAAGCACTGGGGTGTTTTTAATTTAACAGAGAAGCTGGACAAGAAGAATGACCTAAAACATTGCATTTAAAGAAAGTCAGAGGCGAGGGGGAGGCTACAGGAAGTGAGTGGGAGTAGAGGTGTGTGTGTGTGTGTGTGTGAGAGAGAGAGAGAGAGAGAGAGAGGGAGAGAGAGAGAGAAATGGAGGGAGAGGGAGGGAGGAAGAGAGGAGGGAGGTGGAGAGAGAGAAAAAAAAACCACCCTGCTGGCAAATGAATGCAGCAGGGATGATGTCATTGGAACAGTTGGAGGAGAGAGGAGAAAAACAACTCGGAGCTGTGCTAATCCTGTTTGCTGCCCTGAAGGGAATGGAAGGCGGCCAAGGCAGGGAGTTCTGGGAAACCATATAAGGATGCCAAACAAGCATTGCCGCCAACATTAGGAACTGACAGCTTTGTTCTTTGTAACTTGGCTGCCCGCCAGAGGCCTCATTTCAGCTCTGCGGCATGATTACCCTGGACAGCCGCCAGCTCCGCGCTGAGAGCTCCTTTTCTTCTCTCCGAGCTTTTTTTTTTTTTTTCCTCTTTCCCTCTGCCAAACATGCAGCAGTTACCATGGCAGTGGAAAGTAAAGTTTAAAAAAAACACAACAAAGTAGAGAGGCACGCCTTTATCCAGATGTGCCACATGAGCAGATAGAAAAGGCAGTTCACCTATTCATCGGGGCCTTTGACTGCAGAAGAAAACATTGGGCACTGGCGGTCAAGTTCGGGAGGGAGGTGACTCCAGGATAAACAGAGCAGTGAGCAGCCCTGGCTGCAGACAGAGAGGGGCCGGCTCCCAGGCCTCGTTTTCCTTCTCCCTCTCTCCCTTCCTGAAGCATTGTGGAGTGCGTAATGTGAAACGGAAAATGTCATGATTTCCACTGGGAATGTCCACGGTTTTGAGAAAGCTCCAGAAACTCAGGTCCATAAAGCATTGAGGGGAGGAGGGAGGGAGGGAGGGGAAGAGGGCGGTTACAGTGCCCTCTGGTCACCAAGGTGAACCCGGTGAACAGGAGCCAGCCTGTGGCCTTGGCCAAAGCCTCTGCCTGCTGCTGGAGCCCGGCCAGGCCGTCATCCTAGGGTTGCAGGCTGTGCAGGGGTCCTGAGTCCCACAGAGCCCTGGGACCCGAGGGACAGGGATGTTCCCTTTTCCCCTCCAGGGTGCAGCCGGTAGTCTGACTTTACAGGGGGACTCTGTGAAAAGTCTAGTTCCCTATTTTTAATCTGGTTCGTTTTTCACCTGCTTAGAAAGTGGAACATCTCCTAGGAGGTGACAAGTCCTGATCAAAGGCAAGGCTCCAGGCAGAGTTGCAGGTTTCCGAAGCAAAGGTTACTTAGAAGTGGAGGCTGCACTGCCAGCTTCGCCCCACTGCAAAATCTGACACTCCTCACCCTCGGGGTTCAGCCAAATTCTCGGAAAGGTCTCTTCTGATTCTAGAAGGTGCTGCAGCAGGAGCTGACTCGGCCATTTCCTGGCCTCTTTAGTTGGAAGACGACAGGCGGAAGCAGGGACTGCTAGCGTGAGGCTCATGGCAGCCTCCCTGTAAAACAAACTGGCACACTGTCACCTTCAGATGGACCATAGCTGGCCCTCTGAAGAGCCCTCCTTTGCCTTTCCAGAGTGTGCACAATTGTGTCCCATGTCCAGGGAGGGGACAGAGCCACCAGGAGGGTCAAGGTCATGGAGGGAAACACTGGCAAGTGGGAGATGGACCCCAGAAGTCCGTCCTCCTCCTCCTCCTCCCTACTTTGATTACAGGCCTTGGCTGCCTGGCTCGGGCGTTCCCAGCTCAGAGTTGGGTCTGCACTAAGTTAAACTAAACAGGGCCCTATTGAGGTGGGGGTGAGGGGACTTGATTGACCTCCTCTGGGTTGCAAAGCGGACCCGTTCCCGCCCTTGCTGACTGGAATGAATGTCCAGGACTTCCCCGGGCCCCACACACCCTGGTTGACACCCGTGCTGAGGACATGGCAGAGGAGAGCTGGAAGAAGGAGAGGAGGGGAGAATCGTGCACCAGTTCCCATGCAAACAGGACCCACAGGCTTGGGGTCCCCAGAGGATGGCAGAGCCAGGGGAGACTGGGAGCTGGGAGCCAGACAGGGGCACACTTTTGCCTCTGGGGAGACAGTGCAAATAGAAACTTGTGGCTGGGCAGAACTGATCTAAAGACGAACTTTAGTTTCTTAAGAAGAGGCTCGTGTTTGGAAGCAGAACCTGACGTGGCTGTTGTCCCCTTTCCTTAACCTGCGACTCAAAACCAAGGGCAAGTGGATCCCTCACCTCAGACACTGGAGCAGCCTCTTAGAGTGTGCTAAAGCAGCTACCCAGAGTGGGAGAGGGCAACTGACTTTGAAGCTGATGCCCGGGTCAGGGCCTGATGGAGCCACATCCTTGTCCTTTATTCCCAGCTCCTGGTGACTTTGAGAAGTAACACTGAGTTCGGCACTTGGTGCCCCTGTGGCACAGCGTGTCTGAGTCTAACCCCACAGCTCCCCTTTGCTCAGCTTGTCTTCCCAGGTACTGCCTGGAAAACCAGCCTCTGGCGGAGATGTCTGGGCCTGCCCTTCCCACCTCGTCGAGGGTGGAAATCTGACTCTCTGGGCCTTGTTTTCAGAGTTCCAGTGTTCTCTCTCATAGCCTGTAAGTGGAGAAGGGCAAGCTGAAGAAGGAACAGGCTGTTTTCTCCGGGAGAAGCCGGGCAGCTCGTGTACTGCTCCCAGCTTCACTGCGTGGTGGGTTCATCCGGCCCTGAGGACGTGAATTTGGTTTCCCCAGAAGCTCCCTCAGCCTCAAGATCCATGAATTCGATGGAGTATGTATAAGACCGTGGAAAACCCATTACCCACCCCCCAACACATGAATGCTGCTCTCCTTTTAGGCTCGTCAGGCAGACTGAAGAGGAGGATCCTAAGGGACTTTTCTTTCCTGAGAAACCCAAAGAAAGCAACAGCAGATCTGTAGGGTGTGGGGGAAGGGGGCAGGGGAAATGTATTTTCAGTAACAGAGACCTAAAGCAGAAACTATTTGCAAACAGGTGACCTGCTGAAGTTCTCCTGTGATCTTTCATTTCTAGTGCTGGTTTTTCCCCCTCATTAAAAAGCCCAATTTAATTTCTTGCTTCACCTGCATGGTAAAAATAATTACATACAGACATTAAGCCTGCACTAAAAATCAATGTACAGAGAGATTCCGCCTTTGCTGTTAGTCATCACAGGGCTTGTTGGCCACAAATAGAAAGCATTCAAAAGACTTCTCTTTGTAGACAGACAAGTGAAACTAGTCACTAGCCCTGTCGCTGGAGAGCAGCCTGTGTATGTTAGCAAAAGTCAAGGGTCAGAAAGGAAGATGTACCTCTAAGGGATTTCATGGCGTCCCCGGCCCTGTTTCCTTATTGCTGAAATATACAAGGGCTGATCACGATAATAAAACACTAACTTCAGATGCGGAGCCTCCAAGCCACTGCTGCTGCCTTAGCAGACACAAGCATTCTTCTTTATTTCCTGGAGCTCAAGCCCGAACCACAGGGGGTATAAGGAGAACACTGGAAGGCATGGCTGTCCCCAGGTCCCCGCCCTCCCGTCCGCACAGCCATCTGACCGCAATCTCCTGCAGACAGCTGTCCTTGGACTCCCAGGGCTGCTGGGGCCCCAGGACAGGCTGTTTGCATGAAGAAGGTCTTTACAGCTCCACCCAGAGGGGTTTGGAGAGTGTGACGGTTGCTCCAGGAGATGGGAAGCTCTTGCCATGTTAGGATCCAAATAAGTATTCAGGAGCCTGCAAAATCAGCTGGGCCCTAATCTACTCTCCAGCTATTTCTAAGAGAGGTGATTTGAAAAGCTGTCACTGAGGAAACTGGCTGTGAGGGTTTTTAAGGGACTTGGGAGTCTGGCTCACGTTTGAATGTTTGTGATGTGACATGCTGTATCTTGCGTCTTCCTGGTACAAGGTAGATCAGCGGCTGCACCATCAGTGTGTGTTTGGGTAGTCCTAGTTAATGTGTTCCACCTGGACGCCTCTAGGATTAGTCAACAGGTTCACTGCTCTCGTTGTTTCCCGTTGCAACAAGGCCTCCCACTTTGAGACAGAGAGGAAGGGCTCTGCCACCCTTGTGTGTGAGGCCATGTGGATACCTCATGACATCTTGGAAGGCCACAGGGCTGCTGCCGCCATTCAACTTAGGTTGACGTGTCCAAGACCATAGAGCTAATGAGTGGCAGTGTTGAGCCTAGACCCCGAGTCTCTAGAGTCCTCCTGCAGGGCCCTGGGTGTTGCCGGGGCATCTCTGAGGTGGGTCAGAGTGAACCTGCAGGGGCCACTCAAAACCCTTACAGGCCCTGCTCCTTCCAGACCCTGGCTTCTTCCCCAAAGAAGCCCAACCCAGAATCCCAGTAGAAATAGCTCATGTGACTGCAAGCCAGGCACTGAATCTTAGGTTGGTTCCTGGTCTTTCTGTGTGTTTCACTAAGAGCAGCAGCGTTCTTTCTTGCCGCAGACTGAGTCCTGGTGCATAAATCTGTGCTGATGTCACCCAGTGCCATCACCTGCCTGTTCATGATCAACCTGGAACACGACCCTCACCTGCCTGCACAGAGGGGCCATGAGGTCTAGAGGCCCAAATGAAGGCCTCACTACATGGGCCTCCCTGAGGTGCCAGGTCCACTGGCTCGGTGCCAGGGCCTGTCCATTCTTCCTGCTAGCCAAAGCTGGCTTCTCAAGGCGCTGGATGAATGGAGAACTTGGAGACATTGGACAAGTCACATACTTCTTTGCCTCGATTTCCCCATTTTGGCAGATGGCATCTCTAAAGCATTTGATGATTCCACCATCAAGTGTAAGAGCTACAGGAGGTAAAATTTTTAAATTACTAATCACCCATGGTAATGCACGCTGAACAGTGAAGAGGGCAAGCGCCACTGGCATTCCAAAACGGGAAGCACTCAGGAACCCTACCGGAGCGTGGCTGCCCTCCCCGCGTCTACACTGCTGGAGTGAGGGCTTGGTTTACCCATCTATTCCACACATTTGCAGAGGTATGCTCAAGCATGACTGAAGTGACTTATTGCTCATGTGTTGCCTCTGTGTGTCACGCTTTGCACCCAGTGAGCTCTCTGAGGACAGGGGCTGCATTTTAGGACATTTCCCCCAGTTTCTTCATAGAACCTGGCAAGACACAAGGCCTTGTTGGAAGTGCCAAATATCTACTATTCTTTTTTTTTTGAGACGGAGTCTCACCCTGTCACTTGGGCTAGAGTACAATGTCATGATCTCGGCTTACTGCAACCTCTGCCTCCTAGGTTCACACGATTTTCCTGTCTCGGCCCCCTTGAGTAGCTGGGATTACAGGCACACACCACCACACCTGGCTAATTTTTAGTTGAGACGGGATTTCACTATGTTGGCCAGACTGGTCTTGAACTCCTGACCTCATGATCTGCTGGCCTTGGCCTCCCAAAGTGCTGGGATTACAGGCATGAGCCACTGTGCCTGGCCACATCTATTCTTCATCAGCAGAATGGATGAGTCCTGAAAGGCATGTGGTCAAGCTGTGCAGTCTAAACTCAAGGAAGTCCTCGCAGTGGGCTCCAAATTCCTGCTTCTCAAGAAGCAAGCTGAGCCTTAAAGACGGCTGAACATGCAGGCAGTCTCAGGGCCACGCAAACCCACCTGAGCAGTTGCTCTCTGATGGCTCACTGAGCCATCCACCTTCCCAGTGAGGAACGGGCCCGCAAGCAGACCAGAAAACGCCCCATTCAGCCATGCTGCTTAGTCACGGCCCATCTGGAGCATTTAATTCTGCTCACTGTGACTTTTATTGCAATGGCACGCATATTTACATCACTTTATGTCCAATAACAGTAGAGAGGTTAGTTGGGTTTTTCTGTTTTTTGTTTTTTTAAGATAATGAGAAAAGTCTCTAATATTCGGCCAAAATGTATCCTTGTGGCTGGTATAGATTTTTGGTGAAATGATACCGTACATAATCAGAAGAAGGCAAACGTGCATGTTATCTTTATCTTATAACTGTATGAGATAACATAAAACTGCAGGAAGTATCAAGCATAAGAATAAACGCAGTCTATTCAAGCCTGCATGGCGTCCCCTGCCTGCCCGGGGAACACCCTTCAGTGGATTAGGATGAGCACACGGGCAGAGACACACCCTACAGCTGCATCTGGCCAATGCTGGGCTCCAGCTCCTGTTCCTTAACCCACAGATCACCTGAGTGTCTACGTGGTATCGGCTGCAGTTTAGGTTAGGCAGGTGACATGGCTTCCGAGAAAGTCACAGGCTGGCTTCTGCTGCAGAGATTTGTGTCCAATTCGCGCATGTTTATTGTCTGTTAACTCTATGTGAAGCCACGGCAAAGGGAAAGAGATGCTAGACAGGTCACAATCTAGTGGGGTCAAGATAAGAGATGGAGCCAGCAGACCTGACGCTCTGGGATCATTCTATTTGTAAATATGACGCTGGATTAAGGGGAAGAGTGCCGAGTCTCCAGGGGAGGGTTCCTGCTCAGACCCGCCAGGTATACAGTCGGGCAGAGCTGTGGTCCTTGTCTGCAGTGACCTCAGAGACATTTATTGCAACACCTGCGCATCAACTCTGCCTGGCCCAGGGTGGACCCTGCTCCACTTCAGACTCTACCTCTCCGAGGCAGCAATGGGGTTGGGAAGAGAGGGGAGCTCTCCATGGTGCACCAGCTCCTAGAGCGCAAGCTCAGGCTGCATTTCAGGCCATCTCGGAGGCCACTTACGGACAACTGTGGATTAGCTAAGTAAGGTCCAGGAACCTGGATCACATTCTGGCCAGGGAGTTGTGGCTTCTGAGATAAGGACTTTGTCCCCTGGAGGTAAACTGAAGTGTTTCTGCCTCTGCTCCCTCCAGGGGCGGCTTGTGGCACAGGCTCACCAAATTGCAGGCCCCAGAGCACCTGCAACCTCAGGACGCTCAGGGGCTTCCCAGCACTGGCAGGGGAAGCTGCAGATGTGCTTCTCCTGCAGACGCACAGACCCTGGGGTGGACAGTCTAAAGCCCAGTATCTTATAATTCAGAGAAGATGGAATAGGGCAGGAACCAGAATAGGGCAGGCCCCTGTTTGGAGGAAGGAACCAATAACAACAGCAAAACTACTGACGATGCACAGGCTTTACGTTTTCAAAGAGCTCTGTCTCCATTATCTCAATCAAGGAAGGACGCATTCTCTCAACATGCTGACACTCAAAACCCAACCACCAGAAACTTGAAGATAAAACAAAAGGAGCACCAGAAACAAACAGACTCTGGTCCACCCTCCAGGTTTGCAAATCAGACCAAGTTCTGACAACTGGTAAAGATGAAGAGAAGATCCTGCCAGATAAATTCTCTGGTACTTTCATTGATCTCATTCTTCCACCATCAAAGGGGAATGCAGTAATACCAGCAGGAGCAGGAAAAAAAAAAAAAAAAAAAAACCTAAACTAAAAAGAACAAGAGTCACTAGTAAAAGCTAGTACAGTGTTTCCCTGATGCTGAGTCATGCTTTTACAATGACCCAGGCCTGCGGCCTCAACTGATGACAAATAATGAGAATCCAACAGTCGTTCTTTCTCACATACTCACTTGTGAATAAATGCAAGAACTGGTCTATTTGTATACGCTGTGTTTATAGCTACATGATTCATTAGATTCATTAAAACCCAACGGGTAATTAGGAAAAACACTCACAAAGTTAGAAAAAACAGCAACGTAGACAGTAAGTTTGAATTTTAAACGGAGAAGCATTCTGTTGGTGCTTCCTGGGGTGGCGGAGGGTGTACGCGTGTTAGTGCGTTGGAACAGGAAGTAGCGGAGGGTATACGCGTGTTAGTGCGTTGGAACAGGAAGTAGCTGGGATGTGGACTTGAGCTGTCGGCACACACAGCCGTGCACAGGAGGCTGGCGGCTCTGGCCTGGTCTCTCACGTGCCAGCCTTCCCACCCTGGCAGTCCCTACCTGCCATGCTCCCAAATCTTTCTGATTCTGGCCCCCTCGGGGTCTCTCTGGCATCTCCAGTCTCCTTGTAGAAAGCAGGCTTCTTTGGCTGTACACTCAGATCCTCAGATCCTTCCCAGGACCTGGCCACCGTGGTGCTGTTTCTGCTCCAGGCCACCAAAGATAACCTCTCTGCAGAATCTGACCCTCCCTTGTGCCTGCATAGTCTGTCTCTGCCTCAAGCCCGGAGTCACTGGCTCTCTGGAGAGGTCTTAATCAGCACCCACCCTCTACCTGGCCCTCCCCCAGGCGTGGAGATAACCATGAATGTGGACAAAGTACTGCTCCCAGGGAGCTCAGTCTAGTGGGCAGAATCTGAGAACCAAATGAATAACCACCTAAGTCAACTAGGAAATAGTGCATGCTGATAACTGCTCTGCAGAGAATCATAAAAGAACAGGAGAGGCTAGGCATGGTGGCGCATACCTGTAACGCCAGGGCTTTGGGAGGCTGAGGAGGGAGGATCGCTTGAGGCCAGGAATTCAAGACCAGCCTGGACGATGTAGTGAGACCCCATATCTACAAAAACGTTTTCAAAATGAGCCAAGCATGGCAGTATGTGCTTGTAGTCCCAGCTACTCAGGAGGCTGAGATGGGAAGATGGCTTGAACTCAGAAGTTCGAGGCTGCAGTGAGATATGATCGCACCACTGCACTCCAGCCTGATGTCAGAATGAGACCCTGTCTCTAACAAAAAAGACAGGACAGGAGAAGGCACCTGGGCAGTCAGCCGAGGCCTCTCTGCAGGGGTGACCTTCAAGCTTAAGAGGAGCCAGCTCTGTGAGACCCGAGGAGTGGCATTCCAGGAGGAGGGAGCAGCTGGTCCAAGGCCGCAGGGCAGGAATGAGTCTGGCGTGTGTGAGGAGCCAGGAGGGTGGGCGAGAGCAGACAAAGCCCGGAGCGAAGCAGACAAAGACGGGAGAAGGCAAGGCTGGAGCCTGGAGGACTCCACCGTGCGGGAAGGACTTTCAGTGGCTGTTCAGAGTAGGATGTGGGACAGCTAGAGGGCTTTAAGAAGAGCCGTGATAGGTTTGGTTACCAATGTTTAGATATCCTTTGACTGTTATGTGGAGAAGGTATTCTCAGGGGAGCCCAGGGCAGGCAGGGAGATGGTGAGGACCCTCATTCTTGGTTCCAGGGAGGGCAAGAGCTCTGACAGCAGGCTCTGGAGACCATCGCTGCTGCAAGGGATGCTGGTCACCTGCCTCAGCAATGCCCCTGGCATGCAGTTCACCAGGGAGCCTCATCCATGGACCCAGGCAGTGCCTCCCCACATGCCATCCCTAAAGAACACTTCTACCACAGAGCCTGACCACATCCAACTGGAAGCAGATGTGCTGGACTGGAAAGACCTCAGGCCCTGAAATTGGACAGACCTGGGTTCAAGTCCTGTCTCATCTACTTTCTAACTTGGACATCCTGGTGAAGTGGCTGAATGTCCCTGAGCCTTACTTTCCTCATGTGTAAAATGTGGCAAGAATTGCCTCACAGAGTTGTGCATGAAACTCATGTTAAATCACCCACCACAGAACCTGATACATAGCAGGTCATCAAAATGGTCTTCAGGAGCTTGGCGCAGTGGCACATGCCTGTAATCCCAGCACTTTGGGAGGCTAAGACAGGAAGCTCGCTTGAGGCCAGGAGTCTGAGGTTATGGTGAGCTATGATCACACCACAACACTCCAGTCTGGGTGACCAAGCACGTTAGCAGTGGCGGCAGTGGCTATAGTCGTAGTAGTTGTAATAATATGATACCCACTCATTCATCACAGGTTTATTGAGTACCTCTTATGTGCCAAGTACTGTTCTATGCACTTGGGATACACCAGTGAATAAGATGAAGTCATTTCCCTATGGAACTTATATTCTAGGAAGGAAGACACACAGAGGTGTTTGTTTGTTTGTTTGTTTTTGAAATGGAGTCTTGCTCTGTTACCCAGGCTGGAGTGCAGTGGTGTGATCTCGGCTCACTGCAACCTCTACCTCCCAGGTTCAAGTGATTCTCTTGCCTCAGCCTCCTGATTAGGATTACAAGCACACGGCACCACCCCCAGCTAATTTTTTTTGGGTTTTCAGTAGAGACGGGTTTCACCATGTTGGCCAGGCTGGTCTCGAACTCCTGACCTCAGGCAATCCACCTGCCTTGGCCTCCCAAAGTGTTAGGATTACCTACGTGACCCATCGTGCCCAGCTGAAAGTTTATTAGCATTAAAAAGATTAAATGAGTTTGTTAGAAGGTGACAAGTGCTTTTTAAATGAACTGGAGTAGAGCGGGTGGAGAGAGGTGGGCGGGGAAGGGCACAGCTCTAAGCCATGTGGCAGATGGGCTTCTTGGTAAAGGTGACGGCTAAGTGGAGGCTTCTGGGAGGTGAGGGAGTAAGCCACATGGATCTCCAGGGACAAGAATCTCAGGCACAAGGATCTGCCAGCTCTGAGCAGGAGAGCTCTGGGGTGTCTGAGCCAGCAGGGGCAGGGCGCGTGGCTGGAGGGGAGAGCGAATAGGTGGTGAGTGGCAGTGGATGATGTGGGAATAGGGGGTGACCGGGCCCAAGTTGCCCAGGGGAGGACTCACGGGCCATGGGGGGTTCTCACGGGCCGTGGGGAGGACTCATGGGCCGTGGGGAGGACTGACGCTTCACATTGAGCAATGAGAAGCCCTGGGAGGCTGTGAACCAGGGCAACATCCATCTCAGGTTTCAGAGAGATCATTCCAGCTGCTGGATCGAGACGGCTGTTGGGTGCCGACGGAACACCAGTGGCTAAGGGGAGGGGTGAGGGCAGCTCCGGGCAGGGTGCCAGTCGCGGGAGGTGATCACAAAATCATCAAAACAGCTTCATTCTGCTTACCCCACATTATCTTCAAGGATGGGCCCCATTGGTTCTGGCACACCCCTCAGTCACATCTGTCTTTAAATGGCCACCCGCCGGCCTGCCGGACCTCCCAGAAAAGAAACATCTTACCAGAAGCTTCCTTGGCCTCCCTCCAGACTGGGCCACATGGTGACTCTCAGTTCCTCCCACTCCCAGTCTCACCTTCCATACCAAGGCCCAAAGCGATGAGGATTGACTGGCCACCCACCCATCTCTCCGCATAGACCACTCAGCTGCTTCCTGGCTTGTGACCTTTGGCTCCATCTCCTGGCTCCTCCTTTCATCTCCCTCAGCACGGAGGCTCCAGGGACAGAATGTGGAGCAAGGACTGACCCGCGTGGCCTGGCCCAGTGTCCCCGATGCTGGCACGGGGAGTTGAGTGGCATGATATAATATGCCCAAGCCTCGTCATTGGTGGGCCGTCCTGCTGACCAGAGACATCAGGCTGGGCCCAGAGGTGAGACTCAGAAGAACGGGAGGCCACAGAGGAGCCAGGCTCTTTCTGCATGGATTTCTGGGGGGTGACAGTCTAGAATGACTGTTACAATAAAAATAACAAGAAATACTGTCACTCACTGAGCAACCGCTGTAGCTATGCCAGGCAGGCACTGGTCAGGCACTTGGCGTCCGCTAATCTCACTATTGTAAGACGTGGGAATTGTCCCCATATTACGAATGAGGACAGTGAGCTCAGACAGTTCTAGAAATACGTCAAGATCACACAGGCAGCAGTACTCAGAGAGATTCCCTCCCAGCCCTGCTTCTGCAAAGCCTCAATCCTGCCCCTTCCAGCAGGTCCTTCCCGGTTGCCCGGGCGGCTTGGGCGAGTGGGAATACGTCAAAGGCGTTTTGCTCCCTTTTCCAAAAGCGAAGCAAGAGAAGGAAGCTTGTCGCCAGCCTGGCCTGTGTATTCATCCATGTTGCTGCAATCTTTTCTTGTTTTTCAGTTCCCTTCTGCCTCCCATCCCAAGGCGCAAAGCAATGGATGACTGACCAGCAAGCTCCTTGTTTCCGTGTTTGTGTGTTAATGGGCTTCAAGTCTTTTTCCAGCAAATCTGTCTTGTCTGTTTCCCTCAGATTCTCAGCTCCTCAGGGGAAGAACTGAATCGTATGTGTCTTATTTCTGGCTCCACAGCTCCGAGCTCTGAGCTCTGTACCCAGGGAGCACTCGATGGATGGTATTGACTGGCTGACTCAAGCCCTGTCTGCCCACATGAGCCATTTTGAGCAGCTTTGACCAAAATGCGGACAGAGTCAGTGAGAGCCAGATAAGCAGTCTGGTCGATTCTCTTCCCTCCCACCCTATTCCAAATGCCTCCTGGAAACTGCTGGTCCTCCTCGCCCACGGTTCTCTTCTTCACCAGGGGCCCAGAGGCTGCAAAGCGCCCATCTGCATCCTCAGAGCAATGCCACACCGTGAACTTGTTAGAGGGATCCTGATTCTCCAAAGGCAGTGTCAGACTTGGGACTGTCATTCTCCTATTCCTGCCATCTTCACCTGACAAGTAGTACTGAACACCTGCTCTGTGCCAGGGAGAAAGTAGAAAGACAACCTGGCTTTCTATGTGTCTGTCATCCTGAGAAACAATAAGAAAGAAAGGTGATTCTTGAAATTTATTTATTTATTTTTATGTTTATGTTTTTGAGACAGAGTCTCACTCTATCGCCAGACTAGAGTGCAGTGACACGATCTCAGCTCACTGCAACGTCTGCTTCCCAGGTTCAAGCAGTTCTCCTGCATCAGCCTCCCAAGTAGCTGGGACTACAGGCACACACCACCATGCCCAGCTAATTTTTGTACTTTTAGTAGAGATGAGGTTTCACCATGTTGGCCAGGATGGTTTCGATCTCTTGACCTCGTGATCCGCCCGCCTTGGCCTCCCAAAGTGCTGGGATTACAGGTGTGAGCCACTGCGCCCGGCCGATTCTTGAAATTTAAAACAAACAAACAAACAAACAAACGGAGTCTGTGGTTACTCAGGAATTTACTTAACTTAGACTATATACTGAACAAAGCATAGACTTTATTAGTAAAATTAATTGGACACAAAACAGGTCAGGGCACATTCACTAGTTGGGTCTTCCAAATTCAGAAATCTTAGTTTTTAGGAAACTATATTTCAAAGGAAAAAGAAAATGAAACGCACATACACAAATCTGCTTGTAAATACATCAGGCGTCTCTGGTACAAATCAATAATATCAGTTGGCTCTTGGAAGGGGGTGAGAATTGGAGACAGACTTTTCAGAATACGTTTCTTGGATATTTTAAATTTTGGGGCTATGAATAGATTGCTTACTTAAAAAAAGAAAGATATACATTTTTTTAAAGCAAGGAGAGGAAACCAAAGATATCGAGACATGAAATAATCCAAGCTCCAGAACAGACCAAGAAATTATTCTGAAAGGAAAACATGCATTTGCCATGATAACCCCCTCCTAGGCATAGGTTGATGGCATTTACAAATAACTTTTTCCACAGTGTCAACTCTTGTTTTTTATTTTGTTTTTTGTTTTTGAGACGGAGTCTCGCTGTGCTGCCCAGGCTGGAGTATCGTGGCATGATCTCAACTCACTGTAGCCTCCTGCCTCAGCCTCCCAAGTAGCTGGGATTATAGGCACGTGCCACCATGCCCAACTGATTTTTGTATTTTTAGTAGAGACAGGGTTTCGGCATGTTGGCCAGGCTGGTCTCGAACTCCTGACCTCAGACAATCCGCCCGCCTCGGCCTCTCAAAGTGCTGGGATTACAGGCATGAGCCACCGTGCCCAGCAAGGGTCAACTCTTTAAGAGAGGCTGGGCACCTTTATTGTGCTTCATTTGGCACAGTCTTGAATGTAAGGATAGTTCAACTTACAGGAAGGAAAAGTGGTGAAAAGAGGTGAGTGGGGTGACCTGGACCTGCTGATCGAAAGACCACAGGATTCAGTGACAGCAGAGAGGGGTGGGAACAAAGGGGCAGAACAACCCCTCCTCCAACCCACCTTCCCTAAAGTCACACAGAACAGGCCCTGTCCTTGAGCTTACCTGGAAAGTCATCCATTGCTTTGGGCCCTGGTATGGAAGGCAGAAGGGAATTTAAAAACAAGAAAAAATTGCAGCAACATGGACAAAATGGGACGCCTTTATCTTCAGTGAAATAACTCAGAAACAGAAAAATACCTCATGTTCTCACTTAGAAATGGGAGCTAAGCAATGTGCACACGTGGATGTAGAGGGTGGAATAATAGATTCGGGAGACTCTGCAAGGTGGGGGGTGTGGGGTGAGAAGTGAGAAATTCCTTGTTGGCCACAGTGTACACTACTCAGGTCATGGGAACATGAAAAGCCCAGACTTTACCACTCCGCGATATGCCTGTGTAACAGAAGTGCACTGGGACCCCTGAGTCTATAAACACCAAACTAACATGAAATAAAACAGCAAGAAGATTTGAGCTATTCAGAAAACAAATGAATAAATAAAAATAAGAAAAGAGAAAAGGAAAACTGGATAAGAAGCAAGAGAAGAAAAGCAAAGGTCTGAAGGAAAGGTGGGCATTCAGTGCCGGGGGAGCTGGAAGCGCTAAATCCAGCCTCACCTGTCCCCCATCCCACCTGCCTGACTCCACCTGAAGTCAGGTAGCTTGTAAAAGCCTGAGGACTAATTCTTCAGCCTTTTAAGAGGAACCTCTTCTGAAGCACAGATCATATGCGTGGCAGGTGTCCATCTTCCTTGGAGGGGTTCCCTCCACATATTCCCAGCTGTGGGGGCCTCTCTGAGGCAGCTCCTTTCAGCCCTAGGTGAGAGGGTGAAACCTCTGGATACCAAAAACAAACAAACAAACAAACAAACAAACAAACAGAAAACTCTGCAGGGAAATAGCCCCCCAAAAAGAAAGTCTTCTCTTCTTTTTTTCCAGGAACTGTCAGCTTCAAGGTGGCATCACTCCTGAGCTGCTTTCCTTTTACAGATAAAAGGAGAGAGGAGAAGGGAGAGAGGGGAGAGAGGAGAGAGAGGAGAAGGGAGAGAGCGGAGAGAGGGAAACAAGCACAGATGTGAATTACTGGTTAATGCCAAGTGGCTTCCCCACTGAGCGCGTTGCCACGGCAACACACTCCCGTGATGGACCACTTTGGAAGGGGGGTACAAAGAATTGCAGGGAAATGCCGTGAAAAACAGCAGTGTGAGTTTGGGCTGAGGCTTTCTGTATTTCTGGAAGCATTCTTTGTACCGATACATTTTTCATCCCTACCCCTGGATCTACCCCTGCATATTCAGCAGGCGTGGAAGAAGTCTAGAGCTCTCACACTTTTCAAAACAGAAGACATTTTCTTCATCGTCTTTCCGATACTTACACCTGTCCATCATTCAGGGTGCCTCTTAAGTTTGTCTTCCCTAAATAAAGCAGGACAGTGTCAGACATTTCTTCCAAACATAATATTGCTGTATTTAACCTTGTAGCTCTAATATAGACTGACTACATTTCCTGGGTCTTTCATTTATAGATAGATACATATATACATACATAGATAGAGACATAGATAGATGATAGATAAATACAGAGATAGATACATAGAGATATACACTTTTAAGTGACAGGGGTCTCACGTTTTGCCCAGGCTGGAGTGCAGTGGTGCGGTCACAGACTCAAGCCATCCTCCTGCCTCAGTCTCCCAAGTAGCTGGGACTATAAGCACATGTCACCATGCCCGGCTAATTTTATTTTATTTTACTTTATTTGTAGAGATGGGGCCTTGCTTAGTTGCCTGGTCTGGTCTCAAACTCCTGGTTTCAAGTGGTCTTCCCTCTTCAGCCTCCCAAAGTGCTGGGATTAAGCCACTGTGCCTGGCCACATAGATTTTTTGATATGAGCCCTCCGAGCAAGTCTCTTTTTCTGTGCCTTCATTTTACAGTGACAACTTCTCTGGAGTGAGTCAAGCCAGCTGTGAGAAGGCCGAGCTCTGTCTCTGCCAGGCCAAGAGCCTGGTTACATTTATGGTGGGGCTGGGTGGGGGGGATGTTGGGTCGGGGGGCCAGAGGAGGAAATCTCATTGCAGTCACAGGTCTTAGAGATAGAGACCTAAGTGAGAGCTGGTCATCTCATCGGTTAAGAGGATGTCCAATTCCTTCCTGAATGCCTTTAGGAATAACTACCTCCCTACTTCAGGAGAAGGCCCCTTCAATTACTTAAGAATTTCCTTCTGAAAAATTCAAAAAGTGCTGGTTATCCTATGGTTGGGATTGTCCTCTCATGCCGGGAGGCCCTTTTACACTCTATCGAGCACCTAGTAAATCTCACATGAATTCCATCGACAGGGCTGTATTATGTCCACTGTGCAGTCGGGAAACGTGAGGTTCGGCGGGGGGGGTCGTGCCCGAGCTACTCAGCTAACAAGGAGCAGAGCTGAGACTCTCAAAGCCACACCCCTTCTGCTGCCCCTTGCTGCTTCCTAGAGTAATGACGATGATGACGACGCCGGTTTGAGCCAGCCAGAGGGGAAGGAAAGGCAGAAGGAGCCGGCCTTTGCCTGCCAGTGCCTCCCTCACCCCACCTACTCTCACAGCTTCAGTGTAAGTGGGGTTGGACCCAGTGTCACTGAGCGGATTATTGGCAAGGAAATTACATGCCTTCTCCCCACCTCCCTCTTACCATACCAAGGAACAACAGGGATCAGCAAAAGGGAAGCTTGGCAGGTGGCAAAGATCATTTATCTAGTCTTTGGTTTTTGGTCAGACTTGGTAAGCAGGGCTTAAACAATGCTCTCCATAGAGTTAGTGCTGCATGACAGCAGGTACTGTCATATACAACTGAAGTAACAGTATCACTCGCTACCACTGAACGAGTGTTTCTATGTGTCAGGCACTGCCTTATATACTGTATAGTCACAATTTTATGTAACTGGCTCAAAAAGTTTAAGTGATCTGCCCAAGTTCCCATATCTAGTAAGCAGCAGCTAGTAGGTGGCGTTGACCCTGGTCATCTGATTTCAAACCCATGCTCTTTCAACACCATGCCCCAACCCCCCAAGTCATCAATTCATTTGACAGATACATATTTGAGCACCTACTAAGTGTCAGGCACTGCTCTAGGTGCTAGGGACTCATCAGTAAATAAAACAGACAAAGATCCTGGACTTTTGGAGAGGTGAAGAGGAGTGCTATAGAAAATAAACAAACAAAAAACAGAGTGAGAGAAGATAGACCACGGATGCTGGGGCCATGCAGGTGGGGTCAGCACCACAGTTCAACAGAGGTCAGGGTGGGCATTGAGCAGTGAGGTCTGAGCAGGCTCTAGGAGGGGAGGGGTAGCCAGAGCGCTAGCAGAAGGAAGAGAGTTGCAGACAGAAGGAAAAAGTAGGGGCCAGGCAAGGTGGCTCATGCCTGTAATCCCAGAACTTTGTAGGCTAATGGGGGAGGATCACTTCAGCCCAGGATTTCAAGGTTGCAGTGAGCTATGATGGCACCACAGCACTCCAGCCTAGGTGACAGAGCATGACCCTGTCTTTTAAAACAAACAGACAAAAACAACCTTTTAGTTTTACAATTCC